>SEYY01002071.1:0-52500 GCA_009176605.1 Armadillidium nasatum | reverse complement strand
TGACGTTATACTTTTGTCTAAGACACAAGGGGGTTTAAAAGTATTGGGGAAAGAGTTTGTAAAAGATTGAGGGAATTCCGAGTGAATGCAGAAAAAAGTAAAATGTTATGGATGAAAAATGGGGAAGGAGGAGAGAGGGATGTAGGTGGGGGATATGAACAGCAAATCAAGGTAGGGAGGGAAAAATTGGGGTCGGTTAATTCATTTAAATATCTGGGGATAAATTTTGGGGGAGGGGGGATGGTAGTGAGGAAGATGAAGTAAAGTATAGAAGATGATGGAAGACTTGAGGGATATCTGGAAGAGAGAAGGTTGACATGGGAGGTGAAAAAGAAAATATTTGAGAGATGCTGTATACTGTGGTAATATATGGGAGCGAAGTATGAAGTTTGAATGCGAGGAAAAGAAAAAAGGATGAGGTTTTCGAATTGAAGGGTCTGAAAGCGGTATAAGGTGTAGGTAGAAGGGATAAAGTCAAGAATGTTAGAATAAAGGAGATGTGTGCCTGGGGAAGGTGTGTGGTTGGGAGAGCTGAACAGAAAATGCTAAGGTGGTTTGAGCATGTTTGTACAATGAATGAAGGAAGACTGGCTAAAAAGGTGTTTGTGTCGGAAATGGAAGGTGTAAGAGATAGGGGGAGACCTAGGGGAGGTTGGATGAGTGGAGTCAAGGAATTATTGAGGGATGAAGGACTGAGCTTGGAGGAGGGTATGTGGTGACGGATGACAGGAATGAGTGGAAAATAGTGGTGAGGGAGTGAGTGTTGGTAATGGTTGTGGTTGAGGTAGTCAACACCCCACGATTTATTGAAAGGTTGTGAGTATATATATATATATATATATATATATATATATATATATATATATATATATATATATATATATATATATATATATATATATATATATATATATATATATATATATATATATATATATATATATATATATATATATATATATATATATATATATATATATATATATATGAAGAATGGAGAGAGAAAATTAACTAGATTTTGGCATTTAACATCCCAATTTGGGAATTGTCTTTAAAAGTATTTAAGTCTTATATTTAAATATATCTAAATCTTCAAATTAAAAAAAATTATCTTTACATACCCAAGGGATCTATCTGGTTCTGATGAGGTAATTCCACCGAAGATACAAAAAGAAAATCTGACGAAAGCTTATTCGAAGGTTCCTGATCAATATTATCCTCTAAGCCAAAAGCACTACAGGCATCTATTGCTTCTTCTGGTGATTCTACAACAGAAGAAATAAATGGTGCTCCATTTAAAGGAGGATCATCTTTGCTATTCAACCAATCGTCAAGATCATCAAGATTGTCAAAGTTATCATTTCTATCAGGATCGGGACTTAAAACCCCTTTAACGCTTTCTTCAGAGGATTCTGATGGAGTTCCTTGATTTATTTTGAGGGTAAATTTATCTCTGACAAATTCATCAAGGGCAAGGCTGTGATTACTCTCCTTCACTTTGGAAGAAATATTTTTTTCAATGCCATTGTTTTTGGTGTCTTCCTCATCATCAAATACTGAAGCGACATAACCAGAAGCGAGGTTCAAGTCACTTGGATCAAGATCGTCTTGAATATCTGCAACCATTGGATTTTGATCATTTTCCTCATCACTGTAATAAAATTAAACAGGATTTCAAAACCTTAATGGAGAAAACGTAATATATATATATATATATATATATATATATATATATATATATATATATATATATATATATATATATATATATATATATATATATATATATATATATATATATATATATATATATATATATATATATATATATATATATATATATATATATATATTTAATTTTCTGTATAATATGTGAATTCCTGAACCAAAAATGGATGAACTTTTACTAAAAAAAATTATGAAAAAGGGTTTATGTTTAGTCTTTTTCAAAAAAAAATCACCCTAACACGAAATTTCTAAAGTCACATATAGGTGGGTAGCAGAATTATTACTTTCTGGAGCCTTCTACATCTTTCATGGACGCTTTCAAAAATTCTAGAACGTAATGACTTGCATTTTCTGTGACTCCACCCACATACTCGGCTACCTATATAAGTGTGAGCATTAGTACGGTCGTCAGTGGGATAAGATGCATTGAAGAAGCGTTTTGTGTTTCGATATTTTTGAATCAATTGTTTTAGTTCAATTATTTGTTAAAGTACAAAAGCTTCCTGAATGAACAATGCTAACATTTTTTCTAAAAGATCTAATTTCAAAATGTATTTTCTTTTTTTTTAATCAAAGTCTCATAAGAAGGTGCTTCTACGACGTAAAGAATCAAGAAGATCTGGAAGAAGAATCTTGTAATATTTCAAAAATCAAATAGAAATAGAAGAGATGTTCAATTAGAACAAGCACTGGAAAACAACAGGAGGATACCACTCAAACTCACAACTGTAGGTTGCTATGTTCTTTGGAGAACCCATCAAAGATAGAAAAGAACATCTAAAGGAAAGGGTCGCAAAGCAGCAACTGTCTGTCAATATTTATTTCAAGAAGGGGCCAACATTGAAATAATTTAGCAATCTGATATTTACAAAGCTGCTAAACTTAAAGAAGAAGTGAAGGAAACACTATAGCTAGAAAAATGTCCATTGCATTTTGAGAGTAAACACAATTTATATATTTGGTTAAGAGTATCAGGTTCTAAATTTGAAGAATGAACGAAGAGAAGTTATGTTAGAGACAACAGATCTACCAAATGGAAAAGCGGATACTACTGTCACAGGAATAACAATGGCTCTCGATGAAAACAGTTTATGAGGGAGTAAAATTGTGACTGTTGCAGAAAATACGAATGTGAACACTGGAAGAAAGAATAAGATTGTCATTTGTTATAAAGACTTTATGCGAAAGACTGGAAGAACCATAATTCATTGGTTATCAACATCATATTCTTAACCTTATACTTCGCATAGTAATGGATAGTGGACTTGAAAAATGGAATATCAATTTACCCTAGAACTTGTAAAGAACTACAAAAAGCTCAAGATGAATTTAAACAATGGTAAAAAAAAAGAGAATAATGAAACAGTAAGATGGCTTGATGATATGAAATTCCTATTTCTTTTAACTCAATTTTCTGATTTTTTGAAGAAACTGAAAGATTTCTTAAAATGAAATAATAATAATAATAATAATAATAATATAATAAAATAATAATAATAATAATAATAATTACTATTAAGTAATTCACGATGGAATTCCCTAGTAATACTAGTTCTTTTGGCATTTATTCTTCTAACAGAGTGAAGGGCCTAACTGCTCGTAATTTGCAAATTCATCTAATACAAATAAGCAGACCATTGATTTACTAATCAAATGTACAATGCAGATGATTATTAGAAGCTATTCAGCTTGTAAATTCTCCCCCAAAAAACATTAAACTCTGTGAAACTGTTTAGGAATCAAGAACCATCAAGATTGGAAATTCCCAGAACAAATCGGTGTATGGAACAGCAATCAAATGACTTCAAGATCTTTATGACGACTGTAAAAAGGAGAAACTTTAGCTTCGACAAATTTTGCTTAACAAAACAATATTTCTATATTGTGCATTACGCTAAATACTCGCAATCTTTTTTTGTTATAGAGATATTTGTATTTGTTGAATGGATATGTAATTTTGAATTATTATTATTCTTTTTTTTAATGTCTCCTTTGGTGGGCAAAGGCCAGAGGCCTACTAATTTCCACCAGAGTTGGGGCAATACCGGAACCTAATCGTTAAATGCTGACATGTCCCGATAAACGGGGCGTGAAAGGAAGTTGGGAAAACAGATAAAGGGGTTGTGTACCAGACTTTAACAGTAAAGTACATTTAAGATTGAGCACAGTGGTTATGTTTGGGGTCAGAGAGTTGGACAGAAAAAGGATGAGACTCTGTAGAGAGACGTGTCGCACGAGCCCTTCTCAATGGAGGAGGGATGCGACGGGAGAGTTTAGAAGATCAGTGGCCATTTTAATAACAATAGTATAGAGAGAGCGACGCAACAGTTCGATGAGCAGAAAGAGATCAGAGAGAACGGGAGAGTTGATAAGACGAAAAGCCCTAGATTCCACCTTGTCATGACATACATAATTACTATACCATGACATACATAATTAACTACGTATTTATTATTAATTATGTAAGTCATGATATAGAAATGAACTGTTAAATGCTCCAAAAGGTAATATGTACTACCTAATTAAGTTGCACAGTTTGAAAATAAAGCTTCAGAAATATTTTGATTTGTACCCTATACGCATATATAATAAAATCGATAGTTTGGTTTGGGGGTCACCTTCTTCAAACACTAAATCAAATTAAAATCTTTTTCATTACTATTTAACTAAGTTCATCGATTTATGTGACAGGAACACAGGGTTGCAAAAGAGTCATAACCTTGATATATATATATATATATATATATATATATATATATATATATATATATATATATATATATATATATATATATATATATATATATATATATTATATATATATATATATATATATATAATATATATATATATTATTTTTTTTTTTTAAAAAAAAAAAGTTTTTTTTTTTTTTAAATTTCTTTTTATATATTTTACATAACTTTTATTATTACTCAAGGTTTTCTTCTCTTCCTTCTATTTTTAAATATACACGTTTAAACTTAAATCTTTTTATGTCGTCATATACTCACTTCAATATAAAAAATATATACTGGTACATCAGAAAAAATTAAAAAAAATTTTTTAAAAATTCTATTTTTTAGATACACTTTTTTTTCAAGACTTTATTAAAGTCTTTAAGATCTGTAGTAATGTTATCCATGGAGCTTTCGGACTTGGCGTCTGACATTGACAAGTCATATTCATTATCATGAAATATAATTTTTTTTTTTTCCACATATTTAGCTTATTTCAAGTTTTAATTTTTTTCCCTAAAATATGACAGTATTATCTACTGCTATACAATTAAAGAAAGGTAGGCGGGGTATGAAGTCCCCCACAGGGATGGCACCCTCATACCAGATCTCCTTTATATCTTACTCATATTCATATATATAATTCATAATGCAGATAACTGGGGGACCCGCTTGATGGGATTTTCAGCCCCGCTCCTCCCAGTTTGCAGCGGGATACTATTCGCTGCCAGTCAAGTATTTATTATATTGCTATTGATAATGGGTGTAAGTAGCCCAAACGTTGACAGACAATTTCAAAATTAGTAGAGTTGTCTAAATCGTCGATGTTATCTCTTGTCCTAAACATCAACAATTCATTTTCTTAAAGTGGTTGACAATATTTTTTCAAAACTCGTTCAAGTAATCGACACAGTAAATCGTAGTTGCCATATAATTGTCACTCACTTTTTCACGAAATCGTAATTTCACTCTTATTTTAGTACATGCACGCACACACACAGAGGCCTATATTAAAAAAAATCGTTTGTAATTTCTTTAAAAAAAAAAAAAAAAAAAAAATGTGGGTCATGCTAACGTACTGTAGGTCTTACTCTTAACATTAACACCCCTTACGAGTCGGGAGCCATGCATTTGTAATATTGTTTATGTCGTACTCTAAACAAAAAAAATAATAATGACTAATAATAATAATAATAATAATAATAATAATAATAATAATAATAATAATAATAATAATAATAATAATAATAATGATAATAATAATAATAATAATAATAATAGTAATAATAAATAATTTAGGCCAAAATTTAATGAGAACTAAAAACTAATAATAACAACAACAACAAAATAGCAATGAAAGGTAAGTTTTCAGAATATCAGTAATAAAATCTGTATTAAGTTATAGGCAAGAAAATATGTTGCCTGGCCGATTGTTTTTAAACAGTGTCGATCACTTTACCTGTCGACGATATAATTCAAACTTCATAGTAGGGGGTATTCTATAGCGAACAATATTTTTAAAACTTGACAAACGTTTAAAAATATAAAAAATTAAATACAATAGATGCTTATTTTATCATTATTGATAGACTAACTTTTTTTTTTCCAATCTGAGCTAAAATTTTACCCGAATATTGAGTTCCAAGCTTTCACAAAATTTTTACTTGTATTTCATATATATATATATATATATATATATATATATATATATATATATATATATATATATATATATATATATATATATATATATATATATATATATATATATATATATATATATATATATATATATATATATATATATATATATAGCCACCCTAATACAATTCAGAAATAAAAATCATGATGTAACCAATAAATAACTACAATAAGAAAATTCTGTAATTTTCTGTCGATTAATTTTCATATATTGACTTAAAAATATCCTCCCTGCTCCACCTTCCATTGAGAGTGAAAACTGTTTAGTAATGGGGGGCCAAATATACTCTCCAAGATGAAATCAAATAACCTCACAAGAGCACAAGAAAATAAGAGTTTGAACCCACAAGCGTCTATCAAGATTGTCACAGTCAAAAAAAATGTTAAAGTTCCACTCACTACATAGTATAAGTTTTACTTAGTAGGATTAATAAATGTTATAATTTTCTGATTGACAGTGATGCACTTTTTGTGTATGCCTATTTTTTTTTTTTTTTTTAATAAACACCCTCATGAAGCAAATTGTATTTCTTTTAATCATTTAAAATCTAATTAAATCTTTTTTGTAGAAATAACGTAAAATAATGCTTACTATTGAAATAAAATATTAATTATTTTTTTACGTCATTAGATAGCCCGACTCCAATAACAGACAGTTTTTGTTTTCATGACCAATCACAAATCGGGTTTCTTTGCCATTTTTATATAAACAAAAATGGCAAGAACAGTGTTGCCAAATTTAATAACTTTGTACCAGATTATAAGTTTCGAATTTCCCATTTTCGATATATATATATATATATATATATATATATATATATATATATATATATATATATATATATATATATATATATATATATATATATATATATATATATATATATATATAAAATAGTAATAAGAGGCAATAGGTTTTATGACGTCACTTATACGTCATATGTATCAGTGATGTAAATAATACTTTTTGCCTGAAAGTAGGCGGAGCTAAAGCTACAACATTTTTCAAGGTCATGAAAATCTGCAAACAAATTTCCTATATCTTTATCCTACTAAGTAATACTTATACTATGCTCACTATGAAAGGCTCGTCCCAATTTTCAATTTACCGTATACAAATAATTAGCTCAATCACATTATTATAAAATACGTGCAGCGTGAAGTTTATTAACTCAACTCTAAAGAAATATAATCTAAGCTAAAATGCAAAGTCACCAATACCTCAAAAGAATGTCAAAACCAAGATACACAATCTCAAAGAGCTGAGTCAATCATACTATACCTTTATCATCTATATATTGATCCAACTTTTTCTTAAAGGTTGAAAGAATTACTATCAACAATATCCTGTGGTAAACCATTCCTAAAATTAACCTCTCTGTTGATGAAAAAATATTTTTTCGCATCCAGGTTGTCCAGCTTTCTTCTTAATCTTTTCATTACAACTCCTGGTGAGTCAACTGTGTTTTAATGAAAAAAAAAGTACCTACATTTATATCGCCAACAGACGACAACATATTGAAAACCTGAATCACATCTCCTCTAAGATACCTTCTTTCGACGAAAAATAATCCCCAATTCCTTGAGCCTATCCTTTAAATTCATATTTCCAAAACCAAAAACTGGAGACAAGATTGTTTCTGCATCTTAATTTAAGAGTTCTAAATTTAAAATACTAGAATTTGGCATGTCAGTCCATGCATTCATATATTAAAATCTTTAAAATCAATGTTCTGAAGATATTATTATACTATTTATTAAAATTACAGGTATTTACACATTTGAATAATGAATAAAGAAAAGACAATTTAATTTTTCCTCATAATAAAATTAATTTTAATATAAAAAAAAAGAAATTTTAAAAATATACTTTATCAATTTCATCATCAACGTCATCGTCATTGTCAAAAAATTCTGAATAGTTTCATAACTAATATATATATATATATATATATATATATATATATATATATATATATATATATATATATATATATATATATATATATATATATATATATATATATATATATATATATATATACAAACCTGGAATACTCTTCGGCTGGGGTAGGTAATGGAGCCACTTTATGTGCTGGAGATGAAAGAATATCATTCAGAAAAGATTGATCTAGGCGTCCTTCATCTGGTACAAAGTCATCAACGGATAAATCACCACCAATTGGAGGGATGGGGATTGAGGAGTTATTCTCTATAATATATAATATATATATATATATATATATATATATATATATATATATATATATATATATATATATATATATATATATATATATATATATATATATATATATATATATATATATATATATATATATAAGGGCTAACCAAATAAAAATGGCTTGTATTTTTACCGAAATGGCCTATAGTTTGGAATATGTAAACAAACAGACATACAGGAATAAATATTTATATATGGCTTATAAACTTGTAAGCTTTCTCAACAGCGTCACTAGATTGCGTATACCCTGAGTGAAGAGCACCTGTAGTTGGCTGTCGAACCAGTATTCAACTGCATCCCAGTAATTGGCATCGTTCGCGAACCGGTCGACTTTGAGAGCTTTTATCTGTGGGTAAAGATGTGGAAGTCATTGTTACAGAGGCATGTTCAAAGACCTCCCAGCTGAAGCACCGCAGCAAACTCTGGACCTCTTCTGCCACATGCGGACAGACATTGTCATGCAGGAGATACATTCCATTTAAAAACATATTGGGTTGCTTACCTTTGATAGTAGTTTTGAGATTATGGTACCGAATTGCAAGGTGTATTTGCATTGACCATATCAAATTCAAAAGAAATGTACCATTATCGGCAAAGAAATTCAATAGCATCACTTTTACGGCTCTAAGAAAGTAACCATCTCTTTTTTGGAGGGTGAAGAGGTAGGGTGCCACCATTCCATTCTCATTCATTTTGTGATCAGTTCGATGTTGAAGTACTAAGTTTTATTTTCTGACACTAACTCAGAAAGAAACCATTCTCCCTCATGTGTGAGAGCAAAGCATATGATCTAGGCACACATACAATCACAGAGTCTCCTGCTCTTTACGGAGATGCTTGGGAACTACTGTGGACAAACTTTATATCTGTATCATTGATGGTGAATGGAGTTTCCTTACTCTCAAACAATTCCGTCATAACCCATTGGGTGGTAATTTGGCTATACTCCTTCACAAGGTTATATATATATATATATATATATATATATATATATATATATATATATATATATATATATATATATATATATATATATATATATATATATATATATATATATATATATATATATATATATATATATATTAGGGATGGAGTGAAGTATCGGTATCGGTATCGGCAAGTATCGGCATATTTTCCGATACCGGTATCGGTATCGGCCTTTTCAGTATCGGTATCGGCAATAAATTTGTATAGGAGTAAAGTATCGGTATCGGTAGTGGTATCGGTAGTAGTATCGGCAAGTATCGGCATATTTTCAGGTATCGGGTATCGGCTTCGGGAAATTTTTAGGTATCGGTATCGGTATCGGTAAAAATTTTGGTATCGCTCCATCCCTAATATATATATATATATATATATATATATATATATATATATATATATATATATATATATATATATATATATATATATATATATATATATATATATATATATATATATATATATATATATATATATATATATATATATATATATATATATATATATATATATATATATATATATATATATATATATATATATATATATATATATATATATATATATATATATATATATATATATATATATAAAGTTGGAATAGCTTCGTTCCTTGTGAACTTCAATCTAAACAGAAAGGTTAATTCGGTACCATAATCTCAAAACTACTATCAAAGGTAAGCAACCCAATATATATATATATATATATATATATATATATATATATATATATATATATATATATATATATATATATATATATATATATATATATCCTCCGGTGGACAAAGGCTAGAGGACTACCAATTTTCACCGAAGTTGGAAAAATCTATCCTGGTCGCTGGAGGCCGACATGTCCAGATACACGGCGTTTGAAAGTGTGCAATTCAAAGGAAGTTGGGTAAACAGATAAAGGGAGTGTGTTACAGACTTTATCAGTAAAGTATATGCAAGATTGAGCATAGCAGTTAAGTCTGCGGACAGAGAGTTGGACAGAGAAAGGATGGGAATGTGTAGAGAGGCGTGTAGCACAAACTCTTCTCAATGGAAGAGGTATATAACGATAGAGTTCAGAAGAGCAGTGTCCACTATAATAACGATAGTATAGAGAGATTGACGCAACAATTCGAGGGGCAGAAAGAGATTGGTGAGAGTTAGTGAGAGTGGGAGAGTTAATGAGACGATAAGCCCTAAACTCCACCTTCTCAAGGAGAGCTGTATGAGTGGAACCACCCCAGATGTGTGAAGCATACTCCATACATGGACCAACAACACACCCATAGAGAACAAGAAAATGGGGTGACATGAAGAAATTATGAAGGCGCCTCAGAACACCCAACCTTTTAGAAGCTTGTCTAGAAAGAGAAATATTGTGATCTTTAAAAGAAAGATCATGAGAAAACGATAAACAAAAAATTTTAAGAACAGATGTAGGTTTGAGTTATGTTTTCGAAGAAAATATCATAGTTGTGTGGAAGATTGTGTAGAGTGGAGAGGCGGAGGAGCTGAGTTTTTAAGGCATTGAAAACTACCATGTATTCTCTGCCCCGATTTGAAATACGTGAAAGATCAGAGGTTAGGTGCTTCAAGGATACCCTCCTCAAGTCTATTAACTGTTGTTGGGAGAGACATCTTTCAAACTGAAAGTAATAATGAAGGGTGGAGTCATCAGCATAGGAGTGGATAGGATATGAAATAATAGAGAGAAGTTCATTATTGATAAGTAGAAAAAGTGTTGGATATATATATATATATATATATATATATATATATATATAATATATATATATATATATATATATATATATATATATATATATATATATATATATATATATATATATATATATATATATATATTAGTGATGAAGTATCGGTATCGGTATCGGTATCGAGCTTTCAGGTATCGGAATCGGCTAAAAATGACCTATACCGATACCAGATTTTTTTAAGTAACTTAATCCCTTTGGCTTACATTTTTTGGAATGTTCTGTTTCTTTGACTGTAAAGTTTCGAATACTACGAAACATTGATTTTCTTGATTTTACAAATTTTCAATTAATTACTAATTAACCCTTAATTACATTTTTTTGGTTATATTCTCTTTTCCTGTAACTACGGATCCAATTTTGGTCAAATTAGGACAATTTACTCTTTGTATAGCATAGATCAACTTGTAATTTTTAATTGTTTATTCATTTAATTACTTAATTAATTAATTAAATTATGTAATTTTTTATTAATGTTACGTAATATTCTAAAACGTCGTTTCCCGATAATTTTGTTTCCAGAACACTGATATGTTGATTTCCACTAAAAGTTTATTTTTTGAAATATACAAAACTGCTTTTCAATTTATTTTCACGCTATTTACTTCATACCATTTGGTTTGTTTTTTTAAATAGTTTATTTTTATTTTAAACCTTAATTAATCCATTAGTAACATATTAGGATGGTAACCAAGGTCATGATATATATATATATATATATATATATATATATATATATATATATATATATATATATATATATATATATATATATATATATATATATATATATATATATATATATGTATGTAGGGGAGAACGTAGCGCCGTCCAAAGTGATGCAAGTAGCCCCCATTGGGCATAACCCGTGGAGTGACAGTATGGTCTAGACCATTCCGATTCATTTCGTTGCACTTTGGTTCGTTCCTTTTCGCGTTTCACCTTCTCAGAGGGTCTCTAGTGCACAATCGCCTCATATTGGAGTGTCTATGCTCCCACTCATCTCTTTTTACTAACCGAAACTCAAATGTATGAGTGTGCTGACAGCAAAGCTTATTCTGTTACCCCCTACTGTCTCTATCCTCAATTTTCAGCCAAAGGCGGATGTTGCGCATATGTTCGCAACAATGATATTTGCTCTCGTCTCTAATATGGAGTGTACTGAATTCTCAACTTTATGGCTTAAGCTCTCTTGCAATTCTACTACTAAATTTATTTGTTATGTCTATTTATCTCCTAATTCTACTGACTATAAAAAATTCTTTGACTATTTAAACTCCAAATAGAGCACATTCTTTCTTCTTCTCCTATCTCTGAAATCATTGTGTTAGGTGATTTCAATGTTAACACCGCCAATGGCTTCCATCTAGTTCTCATGATCCAGCCGGTGAACTCGTCTTCGACTTTTCTATCCAGAATAACCTTAGGCAGTTGGTGCACCTCCCTACCCGTATCCCTGACCGTATTGGTGATGAACCCAATATACTTGATCTTTTCTTAACCTCATATACGTTAAACTTTTTCCTCCTCTAGGTTCATCCGATCCCCTTCTTATATCCGCATCTTGTTCTGTCTCTTCAAGTCTGAACTGGTCTGACTTTCGGTTGTACTTCACTGATTTCCCATGGAATGATTACTACTTTCGTGGAAGGGGTCCCTCTGAGTGTGCAGAGCGCATAACCGAGGTGATTCTCTCTGGCATGGAGGCGTACATTCCATATTCTTTCACTCCTAATAAACCTAACAAACCTTGGTTTAAGTCTACTTGTTCTCGCGATATGCGCCGCAGGGATGCCTCCTCCTGATATTACCGTCGTCTTCAAACTCCTGAAACTCATTCAACTTATATTTTATCAAGGAATCGTGCAAAATCTATACTTCGAGATTAAAAACACACTATACTCGGCCACAAATGCAATAATCTTTCTGATTTCTTGTCCTCTCGCCCTTCTGGGGTTTTGCAAAAAAATGTCAACTCTAACTTTCTCCTCTTTCGCTCCTCTAGTTTCTTCTGACGGTACAACTTTTTTTTTTTTTTTTTTTTTACACATCACCACCACTCACGGGCAAAGCCCTATTCAAGGAGGGGGTGTTAAAAGAGTAAAAATAAAGGAAAAAAAAGCACAAAATCCAGAAAATAAAAACCACACACAGTACCCACCTAACGCAAATTTCTTAGGTGAGCGCAGACGCGGGCTTTAAAGAAATTGAGATTAAATGAGGAGGGAAATACGGAAGATGGAAGGGAGTTCCACAAAACAACTGCCATTTTACCTTCTACTAAAGCTGAATTCATCGCTCAAACTTTTGCCTTTAACTCTACCTTAGACGATTCCGGAGCTATTCCTCCTCCTCCAACTTCAACTATTCATTCCACCACCATTGCGTCGCCTTCGCAGCACAAGATGTGCCTTGCTTGAACAAGAACTTTGAGTGAGCATTGCGAACTCAAGGCTTTTACATTGTGGCTACTCCTCCTTTCCAGCCACATCTGTTCTGTAGAACTCCCTATCTTCTGTTTTTCCTGCTGTATATAAAAAAACTCTCTCTAAATCCTCTGTCTTCGCCTACCTGAGGGATTTACGTTAGGTTCGGGTTTGGGTGTTTTTTTTTAAAATAATTTAATTATGCTCCCTCCTTGAAAAAGGCTATGCCCGTGAGTGATGGTAATATATATATATATATATATATATATATATATATATATATATATATATATATATATATATATATATATATATATATATATATATATATATATATATATATATATATATATATATATATATATATGAGAGTGGACGCCAAGAGGAAGAAGACAAAGAGGGAGACAAAGGAGAGATGGATGGATTTAGTTGGGGATTCACTGCGCCGACATCAGCTGCCTACAGTGGAACAGTCGGTGGAAGATGGAATTATTTCCGACAGATCTAGATGGTGACGAGTGCTGGCCCCGCTGACAGGCCCCTAGAGCCTTACTGGGATCATGTATATATATATATATATATATATATATATATATATATATATATATATATATATATAATATATATATATATATATATATATATATATATATATATATATATATATATATATATATATTAATTTTTTTTTTTTCGGTATCGGTGAATTTGAAAGGTTAGGTATCGGTAAAAATTTTGGTATCGGGGCAGGACTCTGGCCGGGGTTGCCTACAAATTATAAAGAGGTCAAACGCACTGAAATTTTAGGTTAAGAAAATTAGCAATAAATTTAATTGAGGTTCATTTAATTATAAGGAAGGAGTAGAATAGCCAATATTCGCTTGAATTAATGTTTACATGCATTTTCTCTGAAATTTTTCAGAAAACTACAGATTTTGTATAATAAAAATTTTAAAAGTACAAAAAAAAATTTTAATTTTTTTTCCCCCCTGATTCACAATAGTAATTCAACAGGTTTACCTGAGTAAGACCCTAAGGAAACATTTGAAAAAAATGTAAGATTCAAAATTATCAACATAACCTGTATTTACACATATCATTATTTTATTACTCTGTATCAAACTTGTATCATTTAGCTACATTATTTTAAAATTATTATTTTGTTTATACTTTCAGTCATTATGGCTAAAAGATCAGCTTCAGCAGTATGGGAGTACTTTACTATGTTTCAGGATAAGCTAGAAATAACTAAATGCAACATGTGCATTAAGGAAATTAGAAGATCTCCGGGTGCAACAAGTAAAAAAATTTCAACCAAATCTTTATGAGGGCATCTAAAATCAAAACATAAATATGAACATTCACTGGCAGAAAAGAAGCGACCAAAAGAAAAAAGAAAATTTTGAAAAAAACAAGAAAAAAAATCTTAATTTTCTTATATTTTGTTTGATTTAATCCACTATTAAGTATAATTTGCCATTTTAACCCCGGCAGGCAAACCCTTGTTTTACCTGATTATTAGCCAGGACCGGGTTTTGCCGGGGTTGGAGCCCCGGTCGGCCCATATATATATATATATATATATATATATATATATATATATATATATATATATATATATATATATATATATATATATATATATATATATATATATATATATATATATATATATATATTTATTTTTATTTTTAAGGAAGTATACCCAACTAAACATGCTCAAAGAGCGCTTAATGAAGCAACTTTTACACTTGCTCTAAATTCTTGCAAGAGTGTTTCTACTTTATAGTCTCTCTTCTTCTCTTGGTGAAACGTACGCCATTTACTTTTCCGTTTGTTTTTGAAAAGTTGAAAGATTGTAATAGTTTTCTTCTTTAGACCTTCTTACCATTCATAACCTACGTTTCGTCATTCATTGTTTAAATTGTGACAATAGTTGTTTTATCTAATTCTTTATTTCTCTTGGGATTGTTCATTTGGGGTAGTGACGTCATAATTCTTGAATTACAACAGAATTTCTGGGAAATGTATTTATTTTGTAATTATCTAATTATTTTATTCCATTTTTCATTATTTAAAATCGCGTCGTTCCTTCATTTATGTGACTTCCAAAATAAGTAAGCTTGATA
Organism: Armadillidium nasatum; assembly: GCA_009176605.1. NCBI lineage: Eukaryota > Metazoa > Arthropoda > Malacostraca > Isopoda > Armadillidiidae > Armadillidium > Armadillidium nasatum. Next base: position 36,780 of record SEYY01002071.1, on the reverse strand, counting down.
TTTATTCATAGTATTTCTTTTGTATCAAAAACCCCAAACCCTCAACCTTAAAACACACACACGCACACTTTTTTTTCCATTTAATCATAGGAAGCAATTTTAATTAAACAAAAAAAATTTTTTTTTGTTTTTCTCTTTTAATTCAACAGAGTGAAGCATCTGAAAATTGTCTAGAAAAATATATAAAAATAATTTTTTAATATCAATAATTTTAATGTGGTTATGTCTTTTAAAAACATCTTTTGAAAAATCGGTTCAGTACAGTTTGAAAGAAATAATAAATGAAGCAATATTATATATTATTTTATTATTATTATTATTATTATTATTATTATTATTATTATTATTTATTTTTATTATTATATAAAAAGTTACAAACTTAAAATTGTTTCCAACTATATATATATATTATATATATATATATATATATATATATATATATATATATATATATATATATATATATATATATATATATATATATATATATATATATATATATATATATATATATATATATCAAGGTTGTGTCAAGTGGAAAGATGAAGGAACTGAGTTTTGACGCATTGAAAATGCATGTTTTCCCTGCCCTAATTAGAAATACGAGAAGGGGATTAGCTGCTCCAGGGTCACCCTCTTTTCAGAATGAAAGGAGTAATAAAGTGTGGAATTGTGAGCATGATAGTTAAGTAATGAGGTAAAAGAGTGAAGGTCATTAATGAAGTTGAAAAAGAGTTGGGGATAGGACAGAACCCTGAATAACATCACTTTTAAAGATTTAAAGGATGAACGTTAACAACTGTTATGGAGCGACCAGAAAGGAAATAAAAGACAAAGATAGTTATCAAAAGAGGGAAGTTTAGAAATTAAAGCTTTGTGACAGACATTGCAAGGCATTCAACAAGACTAGTGAACCAACAAAAGATTCACCAAAATGCTGAAGAGAGGAGGAGTAAGAGTAAGAGAAAAGGAAGAACATCACTACAACAGCTTTTTTTTTTTTACAAAAGTCATACTTGGGATCAGAGATAAAGTTAGAATTGAGATGTTTCAAAATCTTCCTGTTGTAGAAAGATTCGAAATTATATATAGTTAGAGGGTTAGGAGGGGTCCCCCTTTCTCTGCACAAGTTGAACAAGTGCAAATATCACCAAGAGGGGAAGGTCGAAGTAGAAAGTTGTACCGTCGGAAGATAATAGATGAAGAAAAGAGGAAGAAGCAAAGTTAGAGTTGGCATTTTTTGCAAAATGCCAAAAAGGGCATGAAGAGGAGGAACCAAAAAGATTATTGCATTTTCTACAGGGAAAGTTTTTGATATCTTTTTCTGTGAGCACGGGTCGTACGAGAATTAATATAGATAAGGAAAACACATGAAACCATAGCCAAATCAAAGTCCAACATGCCTAGATACACAGCATTTAAAAGTATTAAAGTCAAGGTAAGTTGGAAACATAAATATTGGGAGTGTTCCAGATTTTACCATTGGAATACATGTAAGATCGAGCATTGAGGTTCAGTTTGTGATTAAAGAATTGAAATGATAAAATTATTTAGAATGTCAAGTTGCACGAGTCTGCTCAAAGGAAGAGGTATATGACCGCAGCTCAGAAGAGAAATGTTCTTTGTTATAGCAATATTATCTTATAAGGTGAGCGATGCAACAATTCTAAAGTTAGAAAGAGATTGGAAAGGGGTAGTAAGTGAAGGAGAGTTAAGAAGTCGAAAAGCCCTAGACTCCACCTTATGAAGTAAAGAAGTGTATGTAAAACTACCCCCAGAGAGTTGATGCATACTCCATACAAGGCTGAACAATGCTCCTAAATTAAGCCAACATCTAAGATGTCAAAAAGAAGTCTCAAAGACGCCTCGGAACACTCAATCTCTTGGTTTATTTAGAAAGAGAAATGTGAGCCTTCCAAGAAAGCTCATGAGTTCAGGAAACACCAAAAATATTAAGAACAAAAGAGAGTTTGAGTAGTTTTAGGTTAACCAAATCTTTAAACAAGAAAAATAAACAATATAAACTTGCCTTTTTCCTCATTGGTAGATTCAGTAGATTCTCTGCCTTTAAAAAATCTTGAAATAAAACTACTTTTATCTTTTGCTGGAGAAGTAGTACTGTTATCACTACTTGTTTCTGCTATAGTAGGAGCAGCAACTTGGGATTCAACAGTACAAGCTTTAGAACTTTTTTCAATTACGGAAGTTCTGAAAAATATCAGAGGGTCAGGTAAATTTGCATACATAGATCAAACTGGTAGTGAAAATAGTAATGCAAAAGGCATTTATTTCTCTAGTTTATTATAAACCAAATATCTCAATATATATATATATATATATATATATATATATATATATATATATATATATATATATATATATATATATATATATATATATATATATATATATATATATATAGTACACAGAAAAGTGTTCCTGTGCAGATACGTTGAGCATTTTTAACAATAAAATATGACATCATTTCACTAGTCTATAATGATGATATCCAACAAGTTATTACATTCATTCATCAGTCATTGTTCTACTGGTGATATATTTCTCTTCTTTCTTACTCTTGGTTCTTCTCTCTTTTGCATTTCGGTATATCTTTTGCTGTTGCACTAGATATATCGAAAGTCTTTGGATTTCTAAACTTCCCTCTTTTGAAGCCTATCATCTCGGATTTTAGCTGTTGTAGATGACCACCATTCTTAATTTAAATCTAATAATAGTTTTTTTCCTCATGGATCTGTCCTATTCTCAACACTTTTTTTACTTATCATTAATGACCTTCTCTCAAAAATTTCATGAATTATTTCAGATGTGCTAATGACTCCACCTTTCACTACACCATTCAAATTAAAAAACGTCCATCTCAACGGCAGTTAATTGACTCTAGAATAGTGGCCTTGGAGCAACTAACCTCTGATCTTTCTCCTATTTAAATTGAGGGAGGGAAAACATGGTTGTTTTCAATGCCTCAAAAATGTAACTCATTTATCTCTCTACTCAACACAACCTTCCACACAACTACGACATCTTCTAAAACACAAAAAAACTTTTTCATCTATCCTTAATATCCCTGGTGTTTCTTTTTCTTGTGATTTTGCTAAGATGGAACACATATATCTCTTTCTAAACAAGCCTCCAAGAGGTTGCGTATTCTGACTGGCCTTTGTAATTTTTTCACACCTCCTCCCCCTCGCTGCTTGCTCTTTATAGGGGTGTTGTTCTAGCATGTACGAAGTATGTCTCATATCTGTGGTGTTTCACTCATACTTCAACGGTGGAGTCTAGATTTCTTTGTCTCATCAACTCTTTCGCTCTCACTAATTCTCTCCAGTGTCTTTTATGCTCATCGAACTGTTCCGCCATTCCCTATATGCTATATTTATACTACTCTTCTGAACTCTCTCATCACATACCTCCTCCACTGATAAGTGCTTGAGCTACAAGCCTTTCTTCACAGACTTATCTTTTCTCTGCCCAACCCTCTGACCAAAGATTTAATCCCTATGCTCAATTTTACATGAACTCAACTGGTAAAACCTGGAACACACTACCTTTATCTGTTATCCCAACTTCCTTTCACATGAACACTATCAAACACCGTTTATCGAGTATGTCGGCCTGTAACTTGACCATGTTTCTGGTATTACCTTAACTCTGATAAAAATTGGTAGGGCTCTGGCCTTTGTCCACCAGAGAATATATATATATATATATATATATATATATATATATATATATATATATATATATATATATATATATATATATATATATATATATATATATATATATTATATATATACACTCTCTGAAAAGATTTTCACCCTGTCAGTGGGACTAGCATATTACAACATCTGTTCTTAAAAGTCCTCTCCTAGAGCGCTATAAAAGATGTTTTTTGGCTCGTTGGTTGATGTGCCAGTTCTTGGGTTGTATTTAAACTGCCAAGGAGGGTTTTCACCCTTTCAGTGGGACTAGCACCTTCTCCATCTAACCTCTAAACGCTTTCTCAAAGAGCTCTCCAGAAGGTCATACTTCTCGAAGCTGTAATTTCCCATGCTGGTCCTGGAGTTGTTACAAGCAGTAAGCAATAATTATAGGGACAGGATTCTAATCCTGTCACCCATATATATATATATATATATATATATATATATATATATATATATATATATATATATATATATATATATATATATATATATATATATATATATATATATATATATATATATATATATATATATATATATATATCCTCTGATGAACAAAGCCCAAAAACCTACCATATTCCATCAGAGTTGGGAAAATACCGAAAACCTAGTCAAATTATACTAGAGTTGGAGGGGAATCAGAATCATAGCCAGTAAATGGACGACGTGTCTCGATACACGGCGTTTAAAAGTCTGCAAGTCAAAGAAAGTTGGGAAAATAGATAAAGGGAGTGTGTTACAGATTTTACCAGTTGAATACATGTAAAATTGAGCATACCTGTTAGGTCTGTAGTTAGAGAGTTGGAGTTTATGTAGTAAAGTGTGTAGCTTGAGCACCTCTCAGTGGAGGAGGTATGCGACGAGAGAGTTCAGTAGAGAAGTGTCCATTGTAATAGAGAAAGCATAGAGACAATGACAAAAATTCTACTGGCAGAAAGAAATTCGAGAAAATTAGTGAAAGGATAAGTTAAGACCAAAAGCCCTAGACTTCACCTTTTCAAGGAAAGCTGTGAGTGGACCATCCCAGATGTGTGACGCATACTTCATAAAGGGAAGAACAACACCCCTATAAAGAGCAAGCAACTTGAGTGGTGTGAAAAAATTACGAAGGCGCCTCAGAAAACCCAATCTCTTGGAAGCTGTTTAGAAAAAGAAGTAATGTGTTCGTTCTAAGAAAGATTATGAAAAAAGAAACAAAATTAAAGAAGAACGAATGTTTAAATTGTGTGTTTACGAAGATGTCATAGCGGAAGGTTGTGTCGAGTAGAGAGATGGAGGAACTGAATTTTTGGGACATTGAAAACAATCTTATTTTTTCTGCCTCAGATTGAAATACGAGAAAGATCAGAGATCAGTTGCTGCAAGGCCACCATTCTTGCGTCAAGTAACTGCCGTTGGGAGTGGCGTCTTTCATAATTGATGGAGTAAAGAAGGGTGGAGTCATTAGCATAGGAGTGGATACGTGATTCAGTAATTGAGAGAAGGTCTCTAATGAAAACTAGAGAAAAAGAGTTCGAATTAGGACAGACTTCAGATTAACACCATTATTAATAGATTTAAAGGAAGAACTGCTGATATAGAATGACCAGAAAGAAAATCAGAGAAGATAAATTCTGAAAAAGAAAAGTTTAAAAATCAAAGATTTGTGCAACACTACCAGAGGTTTTCGATATATCTTGCGCGACAGCAAAAGATTTACCGAAATGCCGAAGAAAGGAAGACCAAGAGTCAAAGAGAAGGGAAACAAATCACCAGTAGAACTTTTTTTACGAAAGTCATACTGGCGATCAGAAATAAGATTAGAAGATTTGAGATCCTTCCAACTCTTAGCAAGAAACTTTAGAAAGAACGGTAGCTAAAGGGTTGAAGAGGTTCCTTTTTTTCGGCACATGCTGAATGAAAGCAAGTTTCCATGGATGAGGGGAAGGTTGAAGTAGAAAGACAGAGACGATATATTTTGCCACAGCAGGATGCAAGGTAAAAAGCACAAATTCTGAGAACCACAGGAGGGATACCATCAGTACCGTACGCCTTCTTACGTAAAGCTAAGAGAGAGCAGAAATGGATTTCTTTTGAAGAAATTACAATTTTAGACATAAATGAGTCAGGGAGGGTTGAAGGGGCAGGTATAGCTCCGAAATTATCTAAAGTTTAATTAGTGGCAAAAGTCTGAGCAAAGAGTTCAGTTTTTGAAGAAGGTAAAACGGCAATTGTGTTGAAAGAAAATATTAGTGGAGGGAAAGTGGAAGAGGAGCCAGAAAAATTATTGCATTTTGTATCGAGAAATGACTTTTTGGTGTTACAAAGGACAAAAACAGATTTTGCATGATTATGGGATGAAATGAAAATTGCACTATTTTCTGACGTTTGAAAACAACGGTAATTCTTGAAGGCGGCATACTTGCGGAAATAGCACAAAAATAGGAAGAGTTAAACTAGTCTCCATGCCACAGTGAATCACCTTAGTAACGCGCTCTGCACGAGAATAAGGACCCTCCCACGGAAGCGATAATCATTCCACAGGAAATCAAAGAAATAAGACCGAAAGTCCGACCAGCTTGTCACAAAAGTTTCCTTGAAATACACAAGGGAGTCTTTCTTGTGGAAGACTTGAAAAGATAGAAGATACAGAGATAAGAAAGCGATCGGAAAAACTAGGAGGAGGATAGACTTTGACAGTAGAAGGAGAAGGATTAGAAGTTTAAAAAAAGGTCTAGAATGTTGGGTTAATCTCCAAGGTGATCATGAATACTAGTTGGGAGCTGCACCCGCTAATTAAGGTCGTTTTGGATGGAGAATTGAAAGGCACGTTCACAGGTTGTATCATGAAAACTAGAAGAAAGTCATTGGCAGTGGTGAACATTGAAATCACGTAATATGATAATTTCTGAGAAAGGAGGAGAGAGAATGTTCTCCGTTTTGGAGTTTAGATGGTCAATGAATTTAGGATAGTTAATTAATTTATTAATTAAATTAACTAATTAAATTAAATTATGAATAATTTTCTTTGGAGAACTCGGTAATTAAATAAATTTAGATGTAGAATGGCCAGAGAACTTTAGTTATAAGGCTGAAAAATTAGAAGACTCCAGATTAAAGACACGAGAATAAACAAAATCGTATGCAAATATGAATAACAGCCTCCTTTGGCTGAAAATTGAAGATAGAGACAGAAAAGGGTTTCCTAATGGAAAGCCAAAGTACCTAAGCTTTTGTCAAGGAGAAGAGGTTAGGTCTAAAAGAAGAAATTGTATTGATCACCACAAATGTTGCAGAAGTTAATGAAAATAGACCATGCACAAGGGTAAGTTGGATGCAAAGTATTGGTGGTACCAACCCTTTATCACCTATCAATAGTTTTGTTTAGGAATGTGACTACAAAATAACTAGGTATTACAGATAGCAGAAAACCTCAATTTTATGATTACTGAATATTTTTAACCAATAAATTTAGAGGTATCAGTATCGGTATTCATTAAAATTTTAGAATCGTTCCATATATATATATAAAATATATATATATATATATATATATATATATATATATATATATATATATATATATATATATATATATATATATATATATATATATATATATATATATATATATATATATATATATATATACATATATATTAAAACCCCACAGGAAAATAAAAACACAAATTTTTAAAAACAGAGCGAGGCTTTCGAAGGAACAACCGTCCTTCCTCTTTCAGGCTCAAGTTTATTAAACTTGAGCCTGAAAGAGGAAGGACGGTTGTTCCTTCGAAAGCCTCGCTCTCTGTTTTTAAAAATTTTGTTTTAATTTTCCTGTGGGGTTTTAATTGTATAAAACAAAACACGGTTATAGTGTTCTTTTTGTCTCTATATATATATATATATATATATATATATATATATATATATATATATATATATATATATATATATATATATATATATATATATATATATATATATATATATATATATATATACTTCGTAGTTAATAAACTTGTCCCTTAATTTGAATGTTCATTATCAACCTCAGAATGTTCAACAGTTATGATATGTTTTTCCTGATGAAATGAATCAGGGCAATACATTTAAGAACGATAGCAAACTCCCTTTCAAGTCAAATATTCAGGATGCTTGGGGATACTTCGGAAGTGGACCTGAATCCAGATTATCGAACTTTATGAGTTCTTAAGAAGAGATGATGATAATATTTTTATTTGTTGGAAAAAATTTTACTGTTGTAAATGTTGGTTGTATTTTTTAATATGCTAGACTGAAATTAATGTAATAAAATACCATACAATAAGCGTAAATTAATCACAGGAAAACTGCAATTCCAAATGACAGTTGAAGTAACTGGTTCAAAGGTACTTTTCAACCTATATAGTATATTGCCTTGTGTATTTAATATGGAACGAGGGGTCAACCATGATCCACAAGCATACTAAAACAATTTCTTAGTCATTCAGCTGGCATGATCTTATATATATATATATATATATATATATATATATATATATATATATATATATATATATATATATATATATATATATATATATATATATATATATATATATATATATATATATTACCTATGATCAGTACTTGGAGAGCTATCAGATTTTGAAACAACTTTACTTGCTCCATGATTGGTAGCTGAAGGAACTGAAAATCAAATAAATGCTGATTAGAAAACTAACAAAATAGGACATCAAATATTTTTTATCAATGCATTTCCCACGAGTTATGCTAGATTGAGAACTCCAGCAGAGAACTGTTAATACCAGTGCTTAGGATACCTTCACCCAAGATCCTACATACAATCCTAAACAGTTACTATTAAAGAGGATACAGGCAGTGGGCGCGATAAGGCCTCCACGATGTGAGGGGTGTCTCGATGGATACCCTTGTGCAAGTATAAAAAAAAATTCTTAGTGATAAAACATGGTAGTTATAATATATATAATAGTATATATATATATATATATATATATATATATATATATATATATATATATATATATATTATATATATATAATATATATATATATATATATATATAGAAAATCTTGCGGGGGGGGCTGTATATATATATATATATATATATATATATATATATATATATATATATATATATATATATATATATATATATATATATATATATATATATATATGAGAGGGACCCATAGAAAATCTTGCGGGGGGGGCTCCGATCACCTTAGTGCTGCCACTGATATATATATATATATATATATATATATATATATATATATATATATATATATATATATATATATATATATATATATATATATATATAGATAATATATATAATATATATATATATATATATATATATATATATATATATATATATATATATATATATATATATATATATATATATATATATATATATATGATGGGACAATTAATTGTCATTGTCAATTTTCTGTCGATTGCTTTGCCGATTAATTTACATATACTGGCTTATAAATATATATCTGTTCCACCATCTTTTATTGAGAGTGAAAGACTGTTTAGTAGTGGGAGGCACATATACTCTCTCAAAGACGAAATCGTATTATCCCAGAAAATGGAGAAAATACTTTCTGCATCAAAATTTAAAAGTTCAAAATTAAAAGTAAATAGATATTTGAATGTCTGTCCATTTTCTCACACATTACAATTTTTAATATTATAATTCTGAATATACTACAGGGTGTCCCACTTGATATTGACCCCAGATATTAACTTACAGATATCAAAGTACTAGTCTTAAGTTAAGAAAATTTGCCATAGGTAAACCCTGGTGTGTGAGAATTGTACTGACATCACAACAATTGTTATCAATTAACATCAAGCATGCCTGACACAGGCTCTTGAATGTTACGGAAGGTTACAGCCGAAGTCCCTTGGAAATGATCCTATCAAAGGATGATTCAATTTCGTACATGCCTACGTTTTATGAATGGCAAGTAGCTCAACCTCCAATGATTCAACCTCACTTCTCACACACAAATGTTTGTTCGTAGTAAATTTTATTGACTTATGACCAGTATTCTGATATCTAAAAGCATATATCTGGGGCCAAGAGCGAGTCGTTCACCCTATATTATACTTACATATTAAGATTACATGTATTTATATATTTTAATAAAGAATATAAAAAAAGACAATTTAATATTACCTTTTTAATAAAATTGCTAAACTTATTAAAATAATGAAAATTTTTAAAATTTACCTTTTAATTTTATCGTCAAATTTACTAAAATTGCCATTGTCGAAAAAATCGTAATCGTACCCATATATATATATATATATATATATATATATATATATATATATATATATATATATATATATATATATATATATATATATATATATATATATATATATATATATATATATATATATATATATATATATATATATATATATATATATATATATATATATATACAGTGTCCCTAAAGTTTGGACACATAGGAAATTTCAGTAACTAATTATTTTTCCAAAACAGATTACATATGGCTTTGTTGAAAGAATTGAACTTGAACTAGTAAATTAAGTAAATTAAGGAAGTAAAGGATGGTCATATCGAAAAATTGCCGACAAATTTAATGCACGTCACCCACGGAGGACTCCACTTGCTTTTATTATATATATATATCCCGGCCATATACCCGGCCCCGGCTAAAAATCAGGGAAAACCGGGGTTGCCGGCCGGGGTTAAAATGGCAAATTATACAAAAAAAATTTTTTTTTTTTTATTTTCAGCCGATTCTGCTGAAACTTTCAGTGTATATAGATTTTTTACCGGTAAGAAAAGTCCATTTCTAGCGTTTTTCCGAGTCTATTACGGTTAAAAGTTTTTTTTTTTTTTTTTTTTTTGTGGAAATTTTACCCTTTTTCAATAGAATGGCGGTGCCAAACCACTTTTTAGAATGAGCTGAAAGTTGGACTATTTATTCAAAATTATATGGGCTACAAAAGCATCTTTAAATAGACTTTTGTTCCCAGAGTTATAGAAAAAATGTTATAAGCCAAAAACTGACCAACTATAGAAAAAAAATTTTTTTGAACTAAAAAAACCTTTTCAGAAATTTTTTAAAAAAATACAACTATAACATTTCCTATTTTTGGTGTGTATAGAGGAGGGGTGGGGCTACAAATTCCTCTATGTACTTTATTCGATGAGATTCGTTGGTTTTGAGATATAGCCTTCAAAAAGGTCCATTTTTGGCCAAATTTCAAAAATTCCCAAAGTTTGAGAGGCTATATCTCGCTTCAAACAAAGGGCATTTAAAAATGCACTAAATAAATTGTTGCCCTGTTCCTCTTCTAAACAATATTCACAAATAAAAAAAATAGTAGGTAGCATTTTTTTTTTTTTTTTTAAATAATTTTTTCCTCCAGAAGGGTAATTTTTGCAAATTTTTTTTCAAGTGCTTATAACTTTTTTCTAGACGTGATATCAAAAATCTATTCCCACCAATGCAAGAAATTGGGGCAAAGGTATTCAGTTAAATTTTCAGCTCATGTGGACCAGTGGTTTGACCCAGTTATTCATTTTTTTCAACTTTGGGTCCAAATAAGTTTCAAACCGTTATAGACTCAAAAAAATGCTCGAAATCAACTCAGAACTTCGTGAAAAAATTCACATACTTTGAAAATTTCAGCTCATCAGTCAAATAATAAAAAAAAAATTTCAAACAAAAATTAAGAAAATTAAATTTTTTTCTTTTCTGTTTCTTTTGACCGCTCCTTTTCTGCTAGTGAATGTTCATCTTTGTGTTTTGATTTTAGATACTCCAAAAAGATTTGGTTGAAATTTTTTTTACTTGTAGCACCCGGAGGTTCTCTTCTAATTTTCTGACTGCAGATGTTACATTTAGCTATTTCGAGCCTATCCTGAAACATTGTAAAGTATTCAAATACTGCAGAAGCTGATCTTTTAGCCATATTGACTGAAAGTATAAACAAAATAATATTTTTAAATAATGCAGCTAAATGATACAAGTTTGATAGACATGCAATAAAATAACAATGATATGTATAAATACAGGTTAAATTGATAATTTTATATCTTACATTTTTTCAAACTTTACCTTTGGTCTTACCTAAGTAAATGTTAAATCACTATTATGAATTAGAATAATTTTTTTTTTTAATTTTTGTACTTTTTTAAACTTTAATATACAAAACTGTAATTTTCTGATTTTTTTTTTAGAGAAAATGCATATAATCATTAATTTAAGTGAATGTTGCCTATTCTACTCCTTCCTTACAATTAAATAAACCTTATATCTAATTTTCTTAACCTAAAATTTCAGTGCTTTTGACCTCTTTACAAATTTTAGGAAACCCCGGCCCCGGCCAAATTTGGGTGACCCCGGCCCCGGCCCCGGCCAAATTCCACTATCATGGACAAACCTAGTTCTGGACGACCAAAGTGTCTCAGTCGAAACCAAAAAATGTGTCATGGCTAAAATGTAAACTATCCCCAAAAAATCACTTTGGAGGACATCTAAGGAGCTGGGTGTTCCCAAAGTCATATTTTTAATGAGCAAAAATTTCATCTGTACAAGTTACAAATCCTGCATCATTTAACAGAGAGGATAACCCAGACAGATGGCTTGAGGTATGAATGAAAACAGTAGTTTCAACAAAGACTGTGCTGTTCAGAATGAAGTTTTGCTTTATCTGAATAGTGAGGTCAACAGACAGAATGATCAATACTGGTCGCAAAACAATATACATTTTGTTGATTATGCAAAACAGTAAGGAGCCCAAAAGAGTATGGTGTGGTGGGATTTCTGGAAATCTCATGTGTTGGGACCATTCTTCTTCGATGAACATGTAACTGGTGTAGGTGATTTTTTCTATTGAAAAATGATCAGAGACTGAAGCCAATCTCCCCAAGCAGAGTAAATATGAAAAACTACCCTAAACTGAATTAACTTGCTTTGCGTTATCTAGTTTGTTCACCCAGCAGTGTCCTGAGCAAATATTTTAAAGACGCTGATATATAGTATTGAAAAGAAACATTTTAGAAAACTGAAAATATAGAGAAAGTTCTACTTTTAGAATAAAAGGCCTTTAATAAGGTTCAAATATTAAAGATTTTCTTTTATTCATAAATGGGTATATAGAGAATGCTCAAATGACGGAATGCAAGATGGGTTTCAATTCATTCACTCCCTGAAAGCACTGTGAAAATGGGTACAAACCCATCCTTTCCGAAGTTTCTAATATATTAAGATATTAGTAATTAAGGAATCTTTATCATATCTATATGTGTCCACCATATAGTTTAAAATCTGTTAACCGCTGTGTAAATAATTTTCAGTGTGGTTTCTATAACTTCACCTGTAGTAATACTAGTATCGATATTGGTACTAAATATTGATATTGACAGTTTAGTGATGATGGAGGTATCAGTATTTAGTATTGATTAAAATGAAAAAAATTGGTATCACTACTGGTCAAATTTTAGCATTGCTTCATCCATAATGCCAATAAAAAGATACAACGCAAGCTTTTATTCCTTTAAATCAAAAAATCCCCATTTTGCCAGTACTTGAATAAGTGGAAAAAAAAAGATTACCTTGAGTATTAGGATTTCTGAGAGGAAGGGAAGACTTTGAAGAACCTCCCAGTGGTAGTGGTGTAGTATTCATTGACACTGAAACATTTGCTGTGGGAGCCACGGCTTCCGCAGCAGCTCTTCTCCGGTTCGTAAGGGCATCTAAGAAACTACAAAAATTAAGAAATAAGTTAAGAAAACTGTATAATTACACAAAATTAATGATGAAAAACTTTTAAATTTATAAATCAAATAAATTATCTTATCTTGAAAAAGGGTTTTAAAACACTCTTGCTTGAGATATGATGTTGCTAAACATGAAATTAAATATTTCTGATATTTTATAAATATATGAATGTCTAAGTGATTTGGTTCAACATAAACCAATTTTACAGCCTAAATCTCAGGACACTTCAACAGTGTTCAATATTTTAACAGAATAAAATGAGACTTATTACAAAAAACATTAAAAACATTGAGAAAAGTAATATTCAAAAACCATTCAAAAATAAGAAAGAACACAGTTAGTTTGTTTTGTTTTGTTTTGTTTTTTTTGTTTTTTTGAGATTTGCTCAACAGGTAGACAACAAAAATGACTGAATGAAGCAGAGATTAGGGCTAAAAAAAATTTAACATTATAGAAACACAAAAGGTATAAATCAACCATATCACTTACTCAGATATAATTGAACATATATATACATGTTTCATAATTAGCAATTAAAAATATCTCCAAAATGAAAATGGCTTGAAAATCTTTAAATTTGTAGTTATGGAGCAGATATTTAAAGACTAAAGACTTGATAAATTAAAAAATTTCCTATTATGCAAATAGCAAACTGGATCCGCAGTTTTTTTAAAAGGTAAAATTTTTAAAATTGTATAAAACAGACCAGTTTACAATACCATTTTAGAGGGCTAATTAATATAATAATAATAATAAAAAATGTTTCCACCTTATATATATATATATATATTAATATATATATATATATATATATATATATATATATATATATATATATATATATATATATATATATATATATATTATATAATATATATATATATATATATATATATATATATTTAAAAAAAAAAAGAATTTTGAAGTAAAATAATAATAAAAAAAAGATTCTTTGGTAAAGTTAAACATATTAGAACCGTGTTATATCTGGAGGTTGATAAATTATTTTTCTTTTCTTTTTTTCCAGATTTTTAATACATTTAAATAAAATACTTTCCTATAAACTTAAATTGCAATGAAATGATTAGCATTTGAAGAATTAATTATGGTCAACCATCACTCTTTTTAATTTGTTTAAAATTAAAATAAATAATTTGTAGTTTAATGTTTTTTTGGGTTCACATCAACCATGAAGAAAAAACATTAATACATAATTTGGATTAAGCTGTTCTTATTGTCATAGAGAAAAATGAGCTAGCTATGCTCATATCCTTCAAAAACAATTATGGCGAGATTAGATAAAAACGAAGCAAAAGAGTTGAAAGGAAAATCAATCAAATTTATCCCCTCCCCCCCCAAAAAAAAATAAAAAATAAATAAATTAAATTAAAATATATATATATATATATATATATATATATATATATATATATATATATATATATATATATATATATATATATATATATATATATATATATATATATATATATATATATATATGTAGAAAGCCATACTGATGATCAGGAAGAAAGGAATGGGATTCCAGATGATCTAAGAAATGAGAGTTGAGAATTGTTTCAAAGATCTTAGAGAGAATACAAGTGAGAGCTATAGGGCGACAATGAAGGATCATAGTGGCTACCTTTCTTCGGAATAGGTTGGACTATAGGGCGACTATGAAGGATCATAGTGGCTACCTTTCTTCGGAATAGGTTGGACTAATGCGAGATTCCAACACTAAGAAAAGTACTAGTATTGAGGCATAGAGAGAAAAGTTGAATAAGGGACAGAGACAGATCTGAAGATTTCATATATATATATATATATATATATATATATATATATATATATATATATATATATATATATATATATATATATATATATATATATATATATATATATATATATATGAAAAATACTTAACAATTATTAGATGTCAAATTAATAACTTTCAAAATTTTATACATCCGCATTTATAATTTATATATACATAAATAATAGCTTACACATCATAGTTAGCTTCATCACTCTCCAAGTAAACGTCCATCTCTTGTTTTGTGGCCTCGATTTCAGATCCATTTCTTTCCAATTGCCGAAGTAAAGTTTGTCGCTGAAGGTGAAGGAAAGGCAAATTAAAAAAGTTGTATAGAAACTTGAGACCAAACCCATTCCTCATTGACGATTCCCAATAACGAACGTCAGCAGATTCCGGCGGTCTGAAATTATTTATTAAAAGATAAATTAATTAAAAAAATTACAAATACAAATATGATTAACAATGATTTTTTAAAATATAAAAAAAAAAAAAGTTTCAAAAAATATTTTATGAGATCAAAACTTCTTTCTATTGTACTAAATTGAAGGAATTCTAGAATTTAAAATGATAGGCAATACAGTCAAAATGATACCCTAATCAAAAATTATAAATAATTTAATAGAGAAAGGATGACTGAGAGGTTATTCCAATTCACATAAATAATAAATGAAAGAGTTCCAATATCATTTTCTTAATATATGTGAATTTTCTAGGAGTTAAAGCATTTGCGAGAAATGTGTCTGCTTGCTTAGTGCAAGTGATAATTGACACTGCTATATTTACACCAGGATGAAATCTGCAATACTTAACAAAAAGTATCCTTTCAAGTTAAAATTTTTAGTATAGATTTTAAACCTAGCTTGTGAGTTCTTCACTGTTAAGTTCTGAACCACTGCATACATTACATCCTGAGTGGAAAACTCTGAACCTAAAGTGTGCATAAGCAATACTTAGCTACTACTATATATATATATATATATATATATATATATATATATATATATATATATATATATATATATATATATATATATATATATATATATATATATATATATATATATATAATTTTTTTTCTTCTTTTTTTGAGATATTCAAGGCTGGAAGATAGCAAAACGGTTGGTTTCTAGGCTAAATGAAAGAAGTTTCAAATATACTCAACTTGAATATTGTAAAGAATTTGAAGTTCGTTACAGGAAAGGAAAAACAACATACATTTTACATGTATATGAATTGCCAAGGAAAAAGCAGAGATATTTATGGATTATTAAAGAGTTAAGACTCGGAAAGAGACTACGTCTGATGTACGCCAATGTTTTACAATCAACAAAGAGATGATGAACAGATTGTGGGAACTGGATACAGAACCAATATGAGGTTGGATGGATTTTGGACATGTGATGGCTGTGAGTGAGGATGGTGTGTGCTAAGAGTGCAAAAAATGCTTTTTGATGGTGATTGCAGCAATGGGCAGAATAACACTCAAAAACTTTAGGCTTTATATGTGACAGTTTTCTCCTCTCCAATCGCTAGACCAGGTCTTGAAGCTCTGATGGAACTGTGAAATTTAATTGGTTGATGGGAAGAAGCAACATCTGTTGTCAATGAGAAGATGGTGGAACAATCTGCAGTGAGAAGAAGAGAACTTAGCTTCTTTTAAGCTTTTTCATTTATCATGATGACAATGTGAGATAGTGCCTAGCAAAAAGTAACTTATTTTCTATGGGCATGGAGCATTCCAAGATACATTTGCAAAGTGAAAACCACTTGGTTTCTGAGGTTAAGGGACTACAATACAAAGATTACAGAGCAATGTGGGAGTCTGAATATTTGATATAGGATTGACCAACATTTAGAAACAAGATTTTAAGACTCATTAAAATTGCCGTTAACTCAGTTGTAAAAATAGATCTCAACTAGGGCAAGATATGGGAGTATTTAAGTATATAAACGGGGGAGAACTTGTGATATTCATCATAGTACACAATCTTAAATTTTCTCTATTCAAATATCAGTTGAGGTTTGAATAAATTTTTTTTTACTATTATGCACTTCCATTATATAATACAAAAAATTTGAAATACTTCGTCCTTTCGGACCTAGTGTCTTATACGGTAACAAAAAATAAAACTAGTCTGAAAAGTTTGCAATCCTTTTTTATTATCATAGAAAATAATAAAAAAATTATATTTTTAAAAAAAATATTGACAATTATTATTCTATATCCTTCCTCAATAAACTTTACAATAAGAATAAAGTAAATAAAAAATGCTTCAAAATCGAAATCATATGAAGCACAAAAAGTTAAAAAAATGTCTTTTTTTAAAATATTTAAAATAATGTTTAAAAAAATAAATAAGGAATACCAACACTTCATATACTATTTTTTCTCCGTTCCCGTATATTCCTTAAGGCCCGTCCTTTCTCCTCCATTTAATTAGTTTCCTTTGGCTTAAATATATAGAAAAGTTGTGTCATTAGATGTCTCACTCCTTAATCTAAACAATAATATTTATATATATATATATATATATATATATATATATATATATATATATATATATATATATATATATATATATATATATATATATATATATATATATATATATATATAAATTATTGTTTAGATTAAGGAGTGAGACACCTAATGACACAACTTTTCTATATATTTAAGCCTAAAGGAAACTGATAAAATGGAGGAGAAAGGACGAAGTATTTCAAATTTTTTGTATTATATAATGGAAGTGCATAATAGTAAAAAAAAATTTATTCAAACCTCAACTGATATTTGAATAGAGAAAATTTAAGATTGTGTACTATGATGAATATCACAAGTTCTCCCCCGTATTATATATATATATATATATATATATATATATATATATATATATATATATATATATATATATATATATATATATATATATATATATATATATATATATATATATATATATATTTACCTATCCAGGCTTTCAATGAAATACTGAACATCATCCATTGAGACAACACGATGGTGTCCCATATCTCTCATATTTCCCAAGACTAAAATAGGAATATGATTAGGCACTTTCTCAATCTCCCTTTTAATATAGTCAAAAGTCCTAAGAAAATGAAAGTAAATTATTAATATTTGTAGTGAAGGAAATTTTTAGAATTATTTATATAAAGTAACAACATATATATATTTAAACTAACCATGTTTTAGTTATATCAAACAGAAATGTTACTCCATTTGTTCCTTTATATACATCCAAAAACTCAGCATCCAAAGCTGGTTCTTCATATTCAATGGAAGTATTTTCCAGTTTCAAGCCATCAACCTGAGTGGGGAAATAATTATAATATAGAATAAAGCAATAAGCTTTGCATTCCATAAAGTTTTAGAATAATTTCTACTTTAATATAAGATATAAAGTCTATAGAAGAATAATAATTTATTCGTTCAAGCATAAATATTAATTTTAACATATTAATTAGAAAACAAATTATCATTTGTTTTAATAAATCTTCAGTATTAAATGTGAAAAATATTCTTGCTTGGACCTTACCAATGCCTTTAAATGTTGATCTTCATTAGAAAAAGGAAATCTATTTAACTTTATTAGATGTCCATTTACAAATATAGGCTATATATATATATATATATATATATATATATATATATATATATATATATATATATATATATATATATATATATATATATATATATATATATATATATATATATATATATATATATATTGTGAGCCTCTGTGCTCAATCTCCATTTCTGATATTTTTCACAAATAGATGTTATGGAAGATCTGCCATATTGATTCTCCATAATAGAAGGAAGAGAACGTAGATGTTTCACCTCAATTTTTCTCCCCAAGGGATATAATGATCTTCGCGTCAATATAAATAGCTGAGTCCTTATATGTTTTTATTGCCTTTTGGGGTTCAGGATTAAATTTCTGTATTTTCTTTTACAGATATCTACTTAACTTAAATATACAAAAATATACTTACAATTGAAAACAAACAAAAACATAAAAAGAAAACAGTAATATTGAAAAACATTATTAAATTTTCAAAAACAACAAACGAAGCCCTTTTCGGTCCGTGTAGATTCGTCCAACAAAATCGAACTACAAGTAAGTGGTGTTGTTTTTATAATCTTCGTTTTTAAATCCCATGTAAAATAATACAGAAAAAATAAAATTTTTATAAAGTAAATTTATATAAAAGAGATTCCTTACTTTCTTTTGTAGTTCCGGGGAAGGAATTACATCAACAACGAAATTATCTTCTCAACTTTTCTTCAAGAGTCCTTTTTCCATAACGTCCCTCAATATTAGGAACTGACACAGGAATTTCTTTATTGATTCACAACTCTTCAGTAAAAATTCTGCATTCCTGTCAGTTCTTAACCAGAGCCCTAATTTGTTCAACTCTTAAATTCTTTCTCAAAGTTCTGACCTTGTTGTCAAGATTTTCATTATTCATCATTCAATTCTATTATATTATTTACAAAGTAAAAATCTTTATAAATTCTATGTGTTTTCCTCTACCTCAAAAATAAACCAAGAACTACAGAACCAGTTCTTGTTATATCTTTGTTGTCATTTGCTCTTTTGCGCAATCCTTCTGTACTCACAGAAAACCTGAGATCATCTCTTTGATTGAGTTTGATTGCAGATTCAACTAATAATCTCGTGGAGAAGAGGACACAACAAATTGATACCAACTATTTAAACTTCCAAGACAACCAATAATGAACCCCACAAGTGCACCCCGTATCTCAACCAGTACCATGACAGATAGGCAATTCCGGGAATTCATACAAGAGAGTTTAGCTGCTCAGCAAGCTCACAGCGCTATGGTTTCCCAGGCGATATCCATGATGGCACAAATGTTTAATAAGCCTAAAGTCCAACAAGGCTGTGCCACCAGCAAAATTTAACCCTGACTCAGAACAAGACCTGAAAGTATTCTTTCGTGAATTCGAGGAATATTGCTCTGTCCTGTACCCAACCCAAAAACAGGACTGGTTAAGGCTCTTGGGCTCGTATTTACAGTCCTCATACCTCGCCCTCTACCATCAACTCCATAAGGCAGATAAGTCTTATGAAGAAATTAAACAGAACTTGCTTGATCTGTTTAATAACGAAGACAGGGTAAGACAAGAACGGAGCAGTTCAATGACTTACATGACTGCCTAAAATGCGAAAAGAATGAAACCGTCAGGATCTTTGCTATCCGTTTGTTGGATCTCGCAAGGAAAGCGTACCCCACCACTTCAACAGAAGCCTGTAAAGAGCATGAGACACTACGTCAAGTGTTTCTTGCAGCCTTACCACCTTCGATTAACAAGGAGATCACCAAGTTATCTCCGAAATCACGAGTGGTGTTCGGGAAATAAAGTTTCCTTTGATCAGCTGGTAAACCTAGCTGATAGACACCTTCAGGACTTAAAGGGACATGCCCAAGTACCCGTGCCTGAAGTAATAGATATCTGTAGGGTTGTGGCTGAAACTAGACCCCAACAAACTCGTGGGTGGATGTTGTAAAGCGTTGGAAGAACAACTCTTCCAATACCCAATCACCTCCACAAAAACCGGTTGAGAAAAAGTTCTCAGAAAAGAAAGGAAAACGTCAAAAGAAAATTACGGGAAACCGCACTCCCAAGTTCGTTCGTGACAAGCCGCGTAATAATAGCGATAGTTCTAGCTCTTCGGGACGGTCGGATGACCGTAGACAGGATAATCGTGCGCGTAAAACTTCGCAACGGCAAAACAACCAGTGGTGTAGTTTTTGCGATAAAACCACGCACTCAACGGACACTTGTTATATTCTCAACAACAAGTGTTCCATCTGTAAGAAGAGTGGGCACTTGTCCTTCAAGTGTTCACAATATCAACCACGACTACAACAATGTCTTCCAGAAAATTGTGCCGTATGTAACCAATAAGGTCATGCGGGCAAACATTGTCCGGAATGGAAGAACCGAAAACCGCGACGAGAAAGTAATTCTCCACCCAATAGAAGAACTTCTAGAACTTCCAGAAGATCATCAACGGAGGATGAACACGCCACTGGGGGTTTGCCGGCGCGAAATCAACAAGAGCGTCCTTTAAACTAATTGACCCCGTGACTGAGGGGCCAGTCACGGTTGAAGGGTTAACTGCTCCTTGTAGGAGTTCCCCATTAATAACGGAGTTAACCTTCCAATGGTTTAAAGGAAAATAAGAGTGAAACCCTACTTCTACAATTTAGTAAGTGCGAGACCCAACCTTTAATGGTCGCAGTAGAAGTAGTAGACTATCCAGGAACTTGTTTCCATTCCTTAATAGATAATGGAGCAGAGATTAACTTAATAAAAGAAAGCGCTGTTTCATTAATGAATGGTATACAACGATATCCATCGGTAGTCGCAAGGGTTACAGGCGTTGGAAATGCGCATATTCCTATACACGAGTTCGTAATCTTACGATTAAGATTCGAAACTGGTTATATTTCAACTTTGGAAGAATTTTATATACTTCCAGATTCCGCTATGGATCACTCCATGGTCATAGGAAGTTACTCTTCTATGATCAAATTCTTTATTACCCGATATGTCAACTTATCAACTTTTCCATAGAACCGGAAATGAATTCGAGGTAATATCGAAAGACAACGATTCCTGCTTCAATACCACAAGGAAAGGTAGAAGTGGAAGTAGTAACTGGAATGGTTAACAGCGAAGAACCGTTTCGAATCGCTATTAAAGATCAAGATAACGTAGGAGATACTCTGTTATCCAGAACTTCAGTGGAGGCACTCCCAGAAGATCACAATGATCAACTGGAAGTTGTCACCATTGATCAAGTTCAGCTTTCAGGTTTTATTCCTGAAGGTTATACAGTTCATGTAAAGCCAGGAGGAGAAAACTCATTATTTCATTCTTTTTCTATGTGGTTGGATGGGACACCTGATAATAAAATGGAGATTAGGGAGACTGTAGAAAATGAACTTATCAAACATCCCGATAAGTATCAACTTAAAGGCCAACTTCCAATTCCTGAAGCAATATTAGCCTTTGCTAATATAACTAAATGCCTTGTCCGAGTTTTCTACAACGACAACAATCCATTAACATATGGAACTCCTGGAGATAGGGACCGACCGGGGCCAGGGTTATGGCCTGGGTTTCCTAAAATTTGTAAAGAGGTCAAAAGCACTGAAATTTTAGGTTAAGAAAATTAGATATAAGGTTTATTTAATTGTAAGGAAGGAGTAGAATAGGCAACATTCACTTAAATTAATGATTATATGCATTTTCTCTAAAAAAAATCAGAAAATTACAGTTTTGTATATTTAAAGTTTAAAAAAAGTACAAAAATTTAAAAAAAAATTATTCTAATTCATAATAGTGATTTAACACGTTTAACTAGGTAAGACCAAAGGTAAAGTTTGAAATAATAGAGATATAAAATTATCAATTTAACCTGTATTTTACATATTGTTTATTTTATTGCTATGTAATCAAACTTGTATCATTTAGCTGCATTATTTAAAAATTATTATTTTGTTTATACTTTCAGTCAATATGGCTAAAAGATAAGGTTCTGCAGTATTTGAATACTTTACAATGTTTCAGGATAGGCTCGAAATAGCTAAATGTAACATCTGCAGTCAGAAAATTAGAAGAGAACCTCCGGGTGCTACAAGTAAAAAAAATTTCAACCAAATCTTTTTTGGAGTATCTAAAATCAAAAAAAAACAAAAAATGAAAATTACTAAAAGAAAAGGAGAAAAAAAAGAAACAGAAAAGAAAAAAATCTTAATTTTCTTATATTTTCTTTTGAAATTTTTTTTTTATTATTTGACTGATTGAGCTGAAATTTTCAAAGTATGTGAATTTTTTCACGAAGTTCTGAGTTGGATTTCGAGCATTTTTTTGAGTCTATAACGGTTTGAAACTTATTTGGACCCAAAGTTGAAAAAAATGAATAACTGGGTCAAACCACTGGTCCACATGAGCTGAAAATTTAACTGAATACCTTTGCCCAATTGCATTGGTGGGAATAGATTTTTGATATAACGTCTAGAAAAAAGTTATAAGCACTTGAAAAAATATTTGCAAAAATCGTACCCTTCTGGAGGAAAAAATTTTTAAAAAAAAAAAAAAAAAAAAAAAAAAACTACTAATTTTTTTTATTTGTGAATATTGTTTAGAAGAGGAACAGGGCAACAATTTTTATTTAGTGCATTTTTAAATGCCCTTTGTTTGAAGCGAGATATAGCCTCTCAAACTTTGGGAATTTTTGAAATTTGGCCAAAAATGGACCTTTTTGAAGGCTATATCTCAAAACAAACGAATGTCATCGAATAAAGTACATAGAGGAATTTGTAGCACCACCTCTCCTCTATATACACCAAAAATAGGAAATGTTATAGTTGTATTTTTTTAAAAAAGATTTTGTCTGAAAAGGTGGATTTTTTTAGTTCAAAATTTTTTTTTTTTTTCTATAGTTGGTCAGTTTTGGCTTAACATTTTTTCTATAAATCTGGAAACAAAAGTCTATTAGAGACTTTTGTAGCCCATATAATTTTTTAAAAATAGTCCAACTTTCAGCTCATTCTAAAAAGTGGTTTGGCACCGCCATTCTATTGAAAAAGGGTAAAATTTCCACACAAAAAAAAAAAAAAAAAAAAGTTTAACCGTAATAGATTCGGAAAAACGCTAGAAATGGACTTTTCTTACCGGTAAAAAATCTAAATACACTCAAAGTTTCAGCAGAATCGGCTGAAAATTTTTAAAAAAAAAAAAAAAAAAAAATTTTTTGTATAATTTGGCATTTTAACCCCGGCCGGCAACCCCGGTTTTCCCTGATTTTTAGCCGGGGCCGGGGTCAGTAAAAATGGCCTAATTTGTTCAACTCTTAAATTCTTTCTCAAAGTTCTGACCTTGTTGTCAAGATTTTCATTATTCATCATTCTATTCTATTATATTATCTACAAAGTAAAAATCTTTAAAAATTCTACGTGTTTTCGTATACCTCAAAAATAAACCAAGAACTACAGAACCAGTTCTTGTTATATCTTTGTTGTCATTTGCTCTTTTGCGCAATCCTCCTACAGAAAACCTGAGATCGTCTCTTCGATATATATATATATATATATATATATATATATATATATATATATATATATATATATATATATATATATATATATATATATATATATATATATATATATATATATATATATATATATATATATATATATATATATATATATATATATATATATATATATATATATATATATATATATATATATATAATATAATATATATATATATATGTGCGTGCGTGCGTGCGTGCGTGCGGCGTGCGTGCGTGCGCGTGCGTGCGTGTGTGTGTGTGTGTGTGTGTGTGTGTGTGTGTGTGTGTGTGTGTGTGTGTGTTTCGTCGACTATCTTAACTACAAAATAGAATATATTCTTTCCTCTTCTTTCTCTAAAATCACCATTTTAGGCGATTTCAACATTCACCACTGCCAATGGCTTTCTTCTACTTCTCATGATCTAGCTGTTGAACTAGCCTACCACTTTCCTACCCAGAACCTTGCATCTCAATACTCACATCCCTGACCATCTTGGTGATGAACCCAATGCACTTGATCTACTCCCAACTTCTTATTCTTTGCTGTACACTTTTAAACTCTTTCCTCCCCTGGGTTCATCAGATCACCTTGTTATCTCTGTATCTTGTTCTGTCACTTTGTCTTCCTCAAGAATTGCCCCCACATTCGACAAGGAGAAATTTCTGGCATTTCGATGCCATTAACTGGTCTGACTTGAGGTTCTACTTTCCTGATTTCCCATTGAATGATTACTGTTTCCATAAGAAGGGTCCCTAAGAATGTGCAGAGCACATAACTGAGGTGATTTTCTCTTGCATGGAGGAGTACAATCCATATTCTTTCTTTTCTACTAAATTAACAAACCTTTGTTTAACTGCTTGCTTCAAACTCACACTCTTATATTTCATCTTGAAATTGTGCAAAATCTATTCTTTGCAATACCAAAAAAGTCATTTCTAAACTGTATATGCAATAATCTTTATGTACTTCCTCACGCCCTTTCTGGCATTTTGCAAAAAATGTCAACTCTAACTTTGCTTCTTCCTCTTTCCCTCTTCTAGTATCTTCTGATGGCAAAACTGAAATTATGTGTTCCTCTAAAGCTGAATTCTTCGCTCAAACTTTTGCCTCAAATTCAACCTTAGATGACTCTGGAAATGCTCCTACTCCTTCAACCCCCTCCAACTCATTTATGTCTAAAATTATAATTTCTTCTAAAGACGTCATTTCTACTCTCTCTGAGCTTAACACTAAGAAGGCATATGGTCCTGATGGCATCACTCCTATGGATCTCAAAACTTGTGCTTCCGAGATTGCACTTTGCCTTGGTAAACTATTTCATATTTGTCATTCTACTTCAAACTTTTTTTCTTGCTGGAAACATGCACTCATTCAGTCTGTGCCAAAAAAGGGGGACCCCTGTCAACCCCCTAACTATTGTCCTATTACTTTAACTTTCATTCTTTCTAAAGTTTTCTAATCTATCTTTAAGAGGATGATTTGAAAACATTTCAATTCTTCTAATCTTATCTCTTATTGAAAGTATGGCTTTAGCAAAAAAAAAAAAAAAAAAAAAAAATGCTCTACCAGTGATATTCTTTTCTTTATCTATCTCACTCTTAGTCATCCGTTCTTCAGCATTTCAGTGAATTTTTTGCAATCACACAGGACATATTGAAAGCTTTTGATATAGTCTGGCACAAAGCTTTGATTTCCAAACTTCCCTCTTTCAAAATCTATCCTCCTCTCTGATATCCTTCACAGTTATTCTATAGAAGCTGTTGTTGACAGCTAAATTGTTCATCTTTAAATCTATTAATAGTGGTGTTCTTCACGGATCTGTCCCATCCCCAACACTTTTTCTGCTTTTCAATAATGACCTCTCTGTTACATAATCTCCTATCCACTCCTATAATGTTAACTCCACCTTTTATTACTCCTTTCAATTTGAAACATGCCCCACCCAACAGCAATAGACACAAGGAAAGAAGCGTTGGAGAAACTGTCCTCTCATTTTCCAAATTGAGGCAGAGGAAACATGGTCATTTTAAATGCCACAAATACTCTGATTCTCTATCTCTCTACTTGACACAACCTTCCACACAACTATCATATCTTCTTTGAAAGAACATCTCAAACCTACATCTCTCATTAATATTCTCGTCACATATCTCTATAACAACAGATATTGCTCTTCTGAACTCTCCCATTGCATATCTTCTCCATTGAAGGCTTGTGCGATATGCCATTCTACACAGTCTCATTCTTTCTCTGTCCAACTCTGACCCCAGACTTAACCTCTATGGTCAATCTTTCATATACTCTACTGACTGGTAAAGTCTGAAACACACTCCCTTTATCGATATTCACAACCTCCAATGAGCTACACATCCTAAAACACTGTGTATCAATACATGTTGGCCTTTAACTTAAACAGATTTCCTGGTTTTTTTTCCACCAAACTCTGGTGGAAGTTTTAGTAGATCTCTGGCCTTTACCCACCAGAGGTGAAATAATATATATATATATATATATATATATATATATATATATATATATATATATATATATATATATATATATATATATATATATATATATATATATATATATATATATATATATATATATATATATATATATATATATAATATGGACCAACTGGGGCCCCAGCTAAATATCAGGGAAAAATGGTGTTTGCCTGCCACGGTTAAATGGCAAATCATACTTATTAATAGTGGATTAAATCAGAGAAAATATAAGAAAATTAAGATTTTCCTTCTCATTCATTTTTTCAATATTTTTTTTTCTTTTCTGCTTCTTTTGAACGCTCCTCCTCTGCTAGTGAATGTTCATCTTTGTGTTTTGATTTTAGGTGCCTCCATAAAGATTTGGTTGAAAAATTTTTTACTTGGGGCACTCAGAGATCCTCTTCTAATTTCCAGACTGCAGATGTTACATTTAGCTATTTCAAGCCTAACCTGAAACATTGTAAAGTACTCCCATTTTGCTGAAGCTGATCTTTTAGCCATATTGACTGAAAGTCTAAACAAAATAATAATTTTGAAATAATGTAGCTATATGATACATAGCTATAAAATAACAATGGTATGTATTAATACAGGTTATATTGATAATTTTAAATCTTACATTTTTTCAAACTTTACCTTAGGGTCTTACCTAAGTAAATTTGTTGAATTACTATTGGGAATCAGGAAAAAAAATTCAAAAATTTTTGTACTTTTTTTTTAAACTTTTATTATACAAAATCTGTAATTTCCTGAAATTTTTTTCGGAGAAAATTCATATAATCATTAAGTGAATGTTGGCTATTCTACTCCTTCCATATAATTAAGAAAACCTCAATTAAATTTATATCTAAATTTTCTTAACCTACAATTTCAATGCTTTTGACCTCTTTACAAATTTTTATTATTATATATATATATATATATATATATATATATATATATATATATATATATATATATATATATATATATATATATATATATATATATATATATATATATATATATATCATAAAAAAAGAAATCAAGAATACCTTCTTTTTCTTTTTAGCTTTATCTACAACATCCCAAACTTCTACTTTAACCACGTCATCTGTTGCTTTATAGCTCCACTGAATACTTGCAACCTAGAAATAAGTAAAAGAAAATTAAATACATCAATATACACTTAAAAATTAGTAGTCTTTGTAAACAAGCAAAATTTACCTGTATCTCATCAGTTGGAATGTATTCTTCTACAAATGCCTGCCCTTGAAGACGTTTAAAAAGACAAGTTTTTCCAACATTTCTATCACCTCTTATTACAATTTTCACTGAAATATGATTTCAAGTTAATAGAGGAAAGGTAAAAACTACTGTAAGTAAAATAATACAAAATAAAATTATAACAAGAATCAACAAACTTAATATGTACATTAAGACCTACTTTAAAATTACTTAAATTAGTTCAATTATTCATAATGATCAAAGAGTATGCAAAACTATTTCCTAAACTTACTGTTGTAATGAACTCCTCTTGAAAATTTCTTTTGCAAAGAAGCTGCCATGGTTTGCATACTAGGTGACGCAAGAGGCATATCATTGCGCCCAGTTAGTTTTCTTATAGCTGAAAACATCTTTTGTATCAAAATAATTACAACATATGGTATAAAATAACTAAACACTCAATTTAAAATTAGGCCATTAGCAATTAAAATATTTACTTTAATCTACACAAAACAGTAAAAAGGAAATTATATATTTATATAAAAAATATATATATATATATATATATATATATATATATATATATATATATATATATATATATATATATATATATATATATATATATATATATATATATATTTATTTATTTATAGTTATTTATTTATTTATTCATTCATTCATTCATAAAGCTTTATTCAGAAAATGGTACATTTACAGGTTGAAAGTTTAATAGTAGGTCCTATTCTACTAAATTCAATAATAATCTTAATAATAATATCGTTACTGTCCACTTCACTGAAAAGGGGCTGCTGGGGGAAAACACTGCGGTTTCCTTTCAGCCCCAAAGTTTAATACATATTAATAAATAAATAAATATACTTTATTTAATAATTATAGGTTATGATAGGTTACTTTTAGAGTAACAAAAATAAATGTTAATCATGCAAGTAACAGTAACAAAGAACGTAACAAAGAACGTTTACTTATGATGTTTACATTGAGAATACTGGTAATAATAATAGCAATGATGATATACTTTAAAGATAATAATAGTAATAAAAATAATAGTATCGATAAAAATAAATAATACTAACGGGGGTGATATTATATACTAAAATACTAATAACAATGATTACAATAACGATAATAATAATAGTAATAATAATGATAACAATTAATAATAATGATTGTAATCTATAACTTATAATTGAATTTTCAATAATAGAGCAATGGCAGCAACCATGATGGATAATAAGAAAAATAATAATAACAATAACAATAGTAATAATAATAATAACAATAATAATAATAAATAATAATAATAATAATAATAATAACAATAATAATAATAACAATAATAAACAACAACAATAATAATAAAAATAATAATAATGGTAATAATGATCGTGTTTATAATTGCAATGCTGGAAATGATATTAGTGGTTGCTGAAGAGTATCTGATTTTAATAATATTAATAATAATAATACTAGTAAAGATAATAATCCAACTAATAAAAATACTATTGATAGATATAAAAACAAAAGTAGTAATACCAATAATAGTAATAATAATAGTAACTAATAATAATAAAAATTATTAGAGAAAAATAAAAAAATAAAATTATAATAGTAATTGTTAATAATAATAATAATAATAATAATAATAATAATAATAATAATAATAATAATAATAATAATAATAATAATAATAATAATAATAATAAAATTATATTAATAGTAATACTACTACTACTACTAATAATAATAATAATAATAATAATAATAATAATAATAATATAATGACAATAATAATAGAAGAAATAATAATAGTACTAGCAATAATAATAATAATAATAATAATAATAATAATAATAATAATAATAAAAATAATAATGATAATAATAATAATATAATAATAATAATAATAATAATATATAATAATAATAATAATAATAATAGAATATATATAATAGTATATATAATATATATATATATATATATATATATATATATATATATATATATATATATATATATATATATATATATATATATAATATATATATATATATATATATATATATATATATATTATATATATAATACTATATATATACAGTGGAACTCCAATATTCGTCCCCTTCCAGTATTCGTTCTTTCCGTATATTCGCCCTATAATTTTTTTTCCGATATTCGTCGAAAAATCAATATTCGTCCTACCTACGAAAGCCTATAATCTTAAAAATAAAAACTCTTAATAAAAATCATTGTTTTTTTCATCCAAAGGGTAAATTTCTTTTTAAAATTTTGTGTTTAGCAAAATTCGAGGCTGGGAACGAATTAATTCATTTTTAGTTAATTCCTTTAAAAAATATTCGTCTTTTTCGATATTATCATTCCCTTACGGATTAATGACGAATATTGGATTTAATATATATATATATATATATATATATATATATATATATATATATATAATATATATATATATATATATATATATATATATATTATATATATATTATATATATATTTATAATATCCGCATATATCCGCATGCGCGGATGCGGAACATCCGCACAAAAATCAACATCCGCATCCGCATATCCGCATCCGCATTTTCGAAATTCAACATCCGCATCCGCATCCGCATCCGCACTTTCGGAAATTCAAAATTCGCATTCGCATCCGCACTTCTCCAAAATTCCACATCCGCATCCGCATCCGCAAATTAGAAAATATGACATCCGATCCATCACTAACTATATATATATATATATATATATATATATATATATATATATATATATATATATATATATATATATATATATATATATATATATATATATATATATATATATATATATATATGCGAATTGTAGATCAAGAGTGAGGGTGAAGAGAGAACTATCGGATTGGTTTAGCATAGGAGTGGGATTGAGACAGGGTTTGTAATATCTCCATGTTATTTAATCTATTGATGAATGGTTTACTTAGAAAAATGGAGAGAGAAGGGAAGAGTATTACGTTGAGAAATATGGAGGGTGAATGTGAAGTGAATGTTTTACTTTTTGCAGATGATGCGGCATGTGTTGGTGGCAGAATCTGGAGAAAAGATGAGAATACTTGTGAGAGAGTTTGAAGGGAAATGTGCAAACACGAGATTGAAATTCAATCCAGCGAAGAATAAAGTTATGAGGATTGGAGGTGGGGATGAGGAAATGTGGAGGGAGGAATTGGTTTGTAGAAGTGTGAGAATGGAAACTTGAGGAGGTGAATGAATTCAAATATCTAGTAATGTTGGGTGGAAGGTAAGGGTGGACGGAAAAAGGAATAAAGAACAGAGTGGTAGAAGGAATGAAAGTATTGGGGGGCCTAAGAAAAGTATGGAAGAAAGGAAAAATTTCGAAAGGAATAAAGATAAGAATGTTTGAATGTATGTGTTCACCTTCTGTATTGTATGTGTGTGAAACATAGACGATAAGTGCTCGGTCGAGAAAAAGTTTCAATGTCTTTGAGATGAAAGATTTGAGAGCGATATATAAATTGAGAAGGATTGATAGGATTAGAAATGAAAGAATAAGGGAGATGTGTAAATGGAAGAAGGGTGTAATTGATAGAGAGGAGGAGGATGTGCTAAAATGGTTTGGACATATGTGAAGAATGAAAGAGAACAGAATGGTTGGCATGCAAGGTACGTAGATCCGATGTAGATAGGGGAAGGGTAGGGGGAGGGGAAGGCCGAAGTGGAGATGGATGGATGGAGTGAGAGTGATTTTGATGGAAGGAATTTGAGTTTAGACGAGGGTAGAAGATTTGTGGAGACAGAGATGGAGGGAGGTGGTGAAAGCGTTGAAAGGTAAGAATAGTTATGTTTGTAAGGGAATTGTGGCGGGCACCACCTCACGAAAGTGGGAAAGGTGATAGTGATATATATATATATATATATATATATATATATATATATATATATATATATATATATATATATATATATATATATATATATATATATATATATATATATATATATATATATATCCGCATCCGCATCCGCATCCTCATCAAAATTAACATCCGCATCCGCATCCGCATCCGAACTTTTCGAAAATTCAAAATCCGCATCCGCATCCGCATCCGCACTTTCGAAAATTCAACATCCGCATCCGCATCCGCACTTCGAAAATTCTATATTCAAATCCGCACTTGACGAAAGTCCATCAACATCCCATCCGCATCCGCATCCGCAAATTGGAAAATATGACATCCGATCCATCACTAATATATATATATATATATATATATATGTTGTCAATTCCAGCGTGTTGTCAATTCCAGCATCAAGGTTGGATGATCCAGCCTAAAACCTTTGCTCTGGCTAGAGGTCAGGTATCATGACAATTATAGCAGTTTATTTTATCAACTTTCAAATTACTTGTAAACAAGTTTATATAATGGCATTTTTTCACAAAAAAAAGTTTTTTTATTAGACATATACTCTAGTAATTTACAAGTATAACCACTAAATATCTTCTAGACTTTGCAAGAATGCTTATAAGTATTCTTTCAATTATATAAACTATTATTATTATATATTATTTATAAATGCCATTATATAAACTTGTTTACAAGTAATTTGAAAGTTGATATAATAAACTACTATAGTTGTCATGATACCTGACCTCTAGATGATAAATAGATGTTAATCTTTTAAGTTAAAAGTCTATTTCTTTTCAAGCTGTAGATGTTGCCAATTTCACCCATTAGATTGAGAAGAGCATAAATGCTCTTCTCAATCTAATGGGTGAAATTGGCAACATCTACAGCTCGAAAAGAAATAGACTTTTAACTTAAAAAATTGACACCTATTTATGCATCATAATTTTTAATTCCTGAATTTTGAAAATTATTCTTTTGTTTTCACATTATATGGTAGTGGGTCTAAATGAAAAGCTGCTCTTAAGAAATTTGAAAATTGCTCTTTTATTTTCACATTATATGGCTGAGGGTCAAAATTGAAAATCTGCTCTTAACAGAAAATTAAAAATATAATATTCATCCTAAACATGAAGAAATTTTTCAATATACAGTTCCTCAAAACTGATTGTCCACAAATTAGAACCAGATGTCAAACTATTAGGCATTTTTAAAAAATAGCATTTCGTAACTTTCTAAATTATACCTCCTATTAATATGTAATAAACATTAATTAAGAGTATTTTTGCAATTTCAATTATTTTTCACGTATAATAATGAAGCTGTTCCTAAATTAATATCTACTACATTTTTATTTCTTTTCCATGAAAATTTGTCTACTCTACTAATAGTACCATATGTGTATGATCATAAATATGGTATATATATATATATATATATATATATATATATATATATATATATATATATTATATATATATATATATATATTATATATATATTTTAAAAAAAAAAAAAAAACCGTTTTTTTTTAAAAAGCCCAGTGGGCCCGGGTTTTTTCGGTTTTTTTCACCTAAAACCCGAAAAAACCCGTTTTTTTTCGGGGTTTTTCGGGCTTTTTATCATTTTTCCTTTCTTTTTCAGCAATAACTGCAATTTATTAATTAATTTAATTGATTATAAAAATAATAATTATAAAAATGCCAAAGACTCTTGGATCCGGAAGAAAATTAGGAAATGAATGGACTGAAGTTCTGAATGTCGAAGGCACAAGCAAAGTAAAGTGCAAATATTGCAGTACTGAAATTAGCAATAAAATTGAAAGAATAAAAGTGCATCTGAAAAAATGTGGCAAACGTTTGTTATATTCTGACAAATCTAGTGAATCAAGTGCTAATACAACCGTAGAAAATATGGATCTTACAGATGTAGAAGGGGATTCACCTACTTGTTCGATGGCTTCTTCAATGAAAACATGGTTATCTGACACATCAAAAACTCAAAGGAAATTATCAGAATACACCATTAAAACGACAACTGCACAAAAAGAAATTCTTGACCAAAAAATATCAAAGTTTTTTTATGCTAACAATGTCTCATTTTTAAGTGTCGAATCGAAGTACTTTGTTGAAATGATACAAGCCTTAAGACCTGGTTACTCCCCACCATCTCGAAGAAATCTAGCAGGGCCACTATTAGACATAGCTCATAATGAAGTTGAAAACAATCTCAAAAGTCAGTTGAATGAAGTTGAAGGTAAAGTTTGCATAACATTATGCATGGATGGATGGTCCTCAGTAAAAAATGATCCAATCATTGCAACCTCTATGCACACAGGAAAGCAATCATTCTTGCTTAGTACAATTGATTCTGGATCTGATAAGAAAAATGCGGAATATTGCCTCAAATGTTTAAAGGAAGCTGTTGATGAAGTGAAGGAAAAGTACAACTCAAAAGTAATTATTTTATAAAATTTATAATTTTTAAATAATATAAATGTAATTCAGCTTGTCTATTATCTAAGCAGTAAATAATCTTTTCTTGGTTCTTGTAGGTTTTTGCATTTTGCTCTGATAATGAGGCCAAAATGAAACTATTGAAGGAGAAAATGAAGGAAGATGATGAACTTAAAACCATAATTTCATATGGATGCTCAGCACATTACATCAATTTACTTGAACAGGAAGTCACTCCAAATTCTATTCTCAAATATATAATCCAAATCCAAAAAATTTTTAGGAATCATCATCAACCTCATGTAAGATTTTAAGGTGTTATAAGTTTATAACTCAGCAGGAAGTTCAGAATAAAATAAATTAAGTTTTTAAAGAATAATATATTGGATTTTAGTTATAAATCAAAATCAACCAAACAACCAAAATTACAATTAAACTACTGATTTCAATTTTTTTCAGGGATGGCTTAAAGAGAAAGGAGGACTGATGCCACAGATTCCAAATGATACAAGATGGAATTCGCAACAGGCATGTATTAACACCTTTATTCAAAACTACTACAAATATGTCGAAATTGCTAATGAGGATAAACTTGAAATGAGCATCACCAACATTTTAAGCAATCCTTCACTCTATCGTGAAGCACAGCATCTTCAGAAGCAAGTGGATGTTGTATCTAAAGCTCTTGATAAGGTATATATATATATATATATATATATATATATATATATATATATATATATATATATATATATATATATATATATATATATATATATATATATATATATATATATATATATATAGTAATTTTGTTTAAATATATGAGTAATATTACTAATACATGTTTTAACGTGATTTCATATTGATCAGTTACAGAGTGATACAGCAACTTTATCTATAGCAGTTAATGAATGGCTGGTGCTTTTAGAGAGTGAAGTACTTGACCCATACAAGGCCAATATAAGGAAAAGGATGGAAGAAGCTACAGAACCATTTTTCTTTGTGGCAAACATGATGGATCCCCAATATCTTGGTTAGTGTCACATTTACTATATATATATATATATATATATATATATATATATATATATATATATATATATATATATATATATATATATATATATATATATATATATATATATATATATATATATATATATACTAACAAAGAGGTACTGTTTAAGCCTTAACAACATTCTCTAATTAACTTAGCTTTAACTCTCAAACTATGGCATTAAATTTCCTAGGTACCTAAGTATGAAATGTAGTGAGTGTACAGTACCATTATGTTAATTCATTTATTTACAGAATACAAATCATAAAGCATATTTATTTATTAAAACCTTCTTGTTTTTAATTTATAGGAAGAAATTTGACTTCTCAACAGGAAGAGTTAGCAGAAGAGTGGATTTCTGAATTTCATCCTGAGTACTTGGCAGGTTTTATGGCATTCAGGATAAAAGATCCAGATCTGTTTCCAAAAATAATGTTTTCAGAACAAATTCTAAATCTTTATAAACAGCAACCAGCAAAATGATGGTCAGTCATGGAGAATAGAACATTGAAAGCCAACAATTTGCCATCTGGGTTTTGTAATTTCTTTGGCAATTTACTGACCTGTCCACCAAGTTCTGCCTCAATTGAGAGATTATTTTCTACATTTGGTCTTGTTTGGACTAAATTAAGAAATAGATTAGGAATAGAAAAAGCTACAAAACTTGTCAAAATTCATAGAAGTTTAAACTTGAACGAATCTTGTAGCTTAAGTGAAGACACATAGTCATATTTATTATTAATTTTCTTCTCTCTCTCATTCTCTACACACACACACACACACACACATATATACATATATATATATATATATATATATATATATATATATATATATATATATATATATATATATATATATATATATATATATATATATATATATATATATATATATATATATATATATTTCTTTAAATAAATTCAAATTCAAATGAGTTTATAAAAGCATTTAAGCATTTAATTAAATAAAAGAGTAAATTCCAAAATTATTTTCATTTTTTTTTTTTACTATTTTTATTGAGAATTATTCTAAAAAAAAAAATTTTTTTTTTTTTGAAAAAACCCAAGTGGGCAAAAAAGCGGGTTTTTTCAAGTGGGTTTTTTCGGGTCGGGCCCACTCG
>SEYY01002070.1:0-10220 GCA_009176605.1 Armadillidium nasatum | reverse complement strand
AAATGTAGTGTTAAAATTTGGAAAA
The DNA here is from genome assembly GCA_009176605.1 of Armadillidium nasatum. NCBI lineage: Eukaryota > Metazoa > Arthropoda > Malacostraca > Isopoda > Armadillidiidae > Armadillidium > Armadillidium nasatum. The sequence goes on along the minus strand of SEYY01002070.1, from coordinate 10,195 downwards.
ATATTTTCACCACTTAAAATACCTTCGTTAAACAATGGCGTATAATATGTACATTTTCCATCTCAATTTAATTTAATCCACTTCTGACTAGGTGTTTGTGCTCATCTGTGAATTATAAATTAGATTACGGTAAAAAGTTTTCTTTTTATCGTTTTTTTTGCGACAAACTTATTAATATATATATATATATATATATATATATATATATATATATATATATATATATATATATATATATATATATATATATATATATATAATATATATATATATATATATATATATATATATACTGTGCGTGTGTGTGTGTTTGTGTTCTTATCTGCTAGTTAAAATTCGAGCACCATTTGATTCATAATAATATCGAATATTAAAATTAATTTTGGCATCGGGGACTCTTTATAATAAATCAAGTTCTTCAACATTTAAGTTGAAGAGTCCGAAAATTGATTTAAAAGACCTTTCTCAGAAAGTAAAATTTGGGCATTTTTGACTTAATGCAGCGTTTTTTAAGGGAGGAGGGGGGTGGGAGGGGAAATTTTAAACTTCAAGATGGTCATGATCACATATACAGAGTTGGCTGTATGTGTGTCAAAAATTAGACCACGTAATGTAAGGAAAAATGCTTTCATATCCTTTCATAGTCTTTCTTTATTTTACATTAAAATGTAAACTTGATAAAACAGCACGAATTTCGTTCTTTTTATTTTTTTCCGAATGAATATTAAAGCATAATTGTTTACAAACTAAAATTAGAAACTAAAACAATTGTTTTCGTAAAATACTTGTTTTTAATATTTTATATTAATTAATCAAAAGTCCGATAAATATCTTAGTCTAATTTTTATGAATTTAACATTTGAAATAAGCCGTGAAATAAATTCCGCAATCAATGTTTTTAAATTTGACGACTGCAAAATAGGTAATTAAGGGGTCGTGAGGTTTTAACTTAATGATTTATCCCTTTTGGGGGCGCAAGGCTTTAAAGGTTCAGAAACGTTGCCCTAGGGTTTACCTTGAATAGTAGTGTCAAGTATGTATATATATATATATATATATATATATATATATATATATATATATATATATATATATATATATATATATATATATATATATATATATATATATATATATATATATATATATATATATATATATATATATATATATATATATATATATATATATAAGTCGAGAATTGAAGTATTTTTTATTTTTTCTAAATTCAAGTTCTAATACGTTTATAAACATTTAAATTTAAGAGATTGCCTTGTACTACCTCTAGTTTTTGTTATTTCTTTATATCCATAGATAATGTTATTAAAAAAAAACTCCTTTTTCATTTTGAAAGAAAAATCTTTTGCTTTTTATAACGATCTCCATAAGTAATGACATAATTATGACGTCTTCTTAGGTAAGCAAATAATGCCCTTCAGACCGTTGTGATTTCATACTTAGTATGTAAATAGCTTTAACGTACCTAGAACATTCTGAAATAAACTAAAAAAGTAACTTTTTAAAACATTTATCTAACTTTTAAATGAGTTTCTATAAACAGTCAATAGTTTTTCACAAAATAATGAAAAATAAAATTATTTCTTTCAGATATAATGCTAAGAGGTGTAACTATATTAAATATATATTTAAAAAAAAAAGGTAATTGCATGAAAAAATATGAAAAAATATTTTTCTAACAATTATTTACTTATTAATACTAGCCAATAAGTATCAAAGTTAATGAATAATTATATATATATATATATATATATATATATATATATATATATATATATATATATATATATATATATATATATATATATATATATATATATATATATATATATATATATATATATATATATATATATATATATATATATATATATATATATATATATATATATATATATATATATATATATATATATATATATATATATATATATATATATATATATATATATATATATATATATATATTTTAATTGAGGGTATTCAAGCAAGAAACATAAGGATGGAATTTTAACCACTGCATGCTAACTCTGGTTTCCCTTCAGAACGCATAAATCTTTCGCCTTTTACTAAAGATTTCCGTGGAGGGGAACAACTCAATGAGTCTGTTTAAATTTGTTTTAGGCCTCACGGCCTTATTGTTAATAAATCATAAACCAAATTGAAATTCTAAGCTTAAGATCTGAAGTACCCTCTGATCAAATTTAAAACGGATTGTTAAAACTCAAGAGGTTATTTTTGGGATTTTAATTTTAAATCGTAATGTTACTGAAAATGAAAATTTTATAAATGCATTATCCAGATCAATACATTACTCACCTGATTAACCTTGCAGTTAATATAAATTAATTTAAAATTTATTTTCCAACCATTTCACAAAGGAACCTTAAAAAAAAAATGTCCAATAGCTTTAATCATTTTTTTTACCATTTAATAGGTTTAAACAATAGAAATATATATATATATATATATATATATATATATATATATATATATATATATATATATATATATATATATATATATATATATATATATATATATATATATATATATATATATATATATATATATATATATATATATATATATATATAAACTGTAGGTAAAGTATTTCAAGTATTTCAAAGATAAGCTAATAAAATTCAAATATTTACACGAAAATAGTCAGCAATAACCGATCCTTTTTCCATATGCTGAAAATAAATCGTAAAACTGCTAATTTTTTGTAATTTATTGACAATCGTAATATTGTTTCAACCGATACATATTTATCTTATAACATGGAATAGAAGTTCCATATATGGTCGTTTATTTTTAATTACTATTTAATAGGTAACTATTTGGACCGTTCCCGGAAATACTGCAATACCGGGTCGATCCGTGGCAAAGGTGGAGCAAGCCCCAAGCACTTCACCTAAGTACAAAAATCAGATTAATATCGTTGATCCCGCATGGGGATCGTATCAGATATTAAGCTGATAAGAACAGATACTACACTTTGATCTTAGCCAAAAGGCCGAGAAGCGATAACTATACATACCTCACCCTCCAACTTATACATGAGTTAAGTTGCATATCGTGCGAGTATGTGACGTCATTAATATCCATTTCTGACAAAGGTAAAAATCATTCCAACAATTCTTATATAAATGCCGAATTGAATATTTGAAAATTTTGCTACTCTGTCAGATTAAAAATTTAGTTTAAGTTGGTATCAATCATTGTTAATTGTAATGATTATCATTATTTAGCGTTTAATTAAAATCTCTATATATATATATATATATATATATATATATATATATATATATATATATATATATATATATATATATATATATATATATATATATATATATATATATATATATATATATATATATATATATATATATATATATATATATATATATATATATATTATAATATATATTATAATATATTATAAATATTTTATTAATATTGAAATAAATAACAATATTTTAATAAATTAAAATAGTTACTGCTCCCACAAATTAAAGATTCCGGGATAGATTTTGGGTGTGCAAGTTGGAAGTTTAAGAATGAGAGCTACTACAAATTAGCATACTTACCTGGCACAGGGGACACCATGATCAAGAAGGTGGTTCCCCCAAGGAGAGGCTCACCATTGCACTTCTGTGTCGCTGACCCTTGCGATTACCCCAAATGCGGGTAACTCGAGTGTGTAATTTTTGTTAGCGGGGGACTGCGTTCGCGCTTTCCCCTTTAATTTACTCCTAATAAGAATTTCATTTTCCTCTAATTTATGTTTTAGGACCTTTCTGCGTTCAATAAATCATATCCAAAAGGAAAGCGTAAATCTAGGAAATGCTAAGATAATATAATCAAAAATGCTTACAATAGTTTAGATAAGCTTTCGTTACGCGTAATAATTTTTTAAATTTACTTTTCTCGAACCTAGTTTTTAAGCAAAAGTAATAAATTTAGTAGCAACTTTAACATAATAAAGAATTTAATTAAAAAATTACTAGTGGACCAATCATGTATTTAACTTTTCCACTCAAGTCATCTTATTTTTGAAATGTAGTGTTAAAATTTGGAAAAATATTTTCACCACTTAAAATACCTTCGTTAAACAATGGCGTATAATATGTACATTTTCCATCTCAATTTAATTTAATCCACTTCTGACTAGGTGTTTGTGCTCATCTGTGAATTATAAATTAGATTACGGTAAAAAGTTTTCTTTTTATCGTTTTTTTTGCGACAAACTTTATATATATATATATATATATATATATATATATATATATATATATATATATATATATATATATATATATATATATATATATATATATATATATATATATATATATATATATATATATATATATATATATATATATATATATATATATACTGTGCGCGCGTGTGTGTTTGTGTTCTTATCTGCTAGTTAAAATTCGAGCACTATTTGATTCATAATAATATCGAATATTAAAATTAATTTTGGCATCGGGGACTCTTTATAATAAATCAAGTTCTTCAACATTTAAGTTGAAGAGTCCGAAAATTGATTTAAAAGACCTTTCTCAGAAAGCAAAATTTGGGCATTTTTGACTTAATGCAGCGTTTTTTAAGGGAGGAGGGGGGTGGGAGGGGAAATTTTAAACTTCAAGATGGTCATGATCACATATACAGAGTTGGCTGTATGTGTGTCAAAAATTAGACCACGTAATGTAAGGAAAAATGCTTTCATATCCTTTCATAATCTTTCTTTATTTTACATTAAAATGTAAACTTGATAAAACAGCACGAATTTCGTTCTTTTTAATTTTTTCCGAATGAATATTAAAGCATAATTGTTTACAAACTAAAATTAGAAACTAAAACAATTGTTTTCGTAAAATACTTGTGTTGTTAATATTTTATATTAATTAATCAAATGTCCGATAAATATCTTAGTCTAATTTTTATGAATTTAACATTTGAAATAAGCCGTGGAATAAATTCCGCAATCAATGTTTTTAAATTTGACGACTGCAAAATAGGTAATTAAGGGGTCGTGAGGTTTTAACTTAATGATTTATCCCTTTTGGGGGCGCAAGGCTTTAAAGGTTCAGAAACGTTGCCCTAGGGTTTACCTTGAATAGTAGTGTCAAGTATGATATATATATATATATATATATATATATATATATATATATATATATATATATATATATATATATATATATATATATATATATATATATATATATATATATATATATATATATATATATATATATATATATATATATATATATATATATAAGTCGAGAATTGAAGTATTTTTTATTTTTTCTAAATTCAAGTTCTAATACGTTTATAAACATTTAAATTTAAGAGATTGCCTTGTACTACCTCTAGTTTTTGTTATTTCTTTATATCCATAGATAATGTTATTAAAAAAAAACTCCTTTTTCATTTTGAAAGAAAAATCTTTTGCTTTTTATAACGATCTCCATAAGTAATGACATAATTATGACGTCTTCTTAGGTAAGCAAATAATGCCCTTCAGACCGTTGTGATTTCATACTTAGTATGTAAATAGCTTTAACGTACCTAGAACATTCTGAAATAAACTAAAAAAGTAACTTTTTAAAACATTTATCTAACTTTTAAATGAGTTTCTATAAACAGTCAATAGTTTTTCACAAAATAATGAAAAATAAAATTATTTCTTTCAGATATAATGCTAAGAGGTGTAACTATATTAAATATATATTTTAAAAAAAAAGGTAATTGCATGAAAAAATATTTTTCTAACAATTATTTACTTATTAATACTAGCCAATAAGTATCAAAGTATATATATATATATATATATATATATATATATATATATATATATATATATATATATATATATATATATATATATATATATATATATATATATATATATATATATATATATATATATATATATATATATATATATATTTTAATTGAGGGTATTCGAGCAAGAAACATAAGGATGGAATTTTAACCACTGCATGCTAACTCTGGTTTCCCTTCAGAACGCATAAATCTTTCGCCTTTTACTAAAGATTTCCGTGGAGGGGAACAACTCAATGAGTCTGTTTAAATTTGTTTTAGGCCTCACGGCCTTATTGTTAATAAATCATAAACCAAATTGAAATTCTAAGCTTAAGATCTGAAGTACCCTCTGATCAAATTTAAAACGGATTGTTAAAACTCAAGAGGTTATTTTTGGGATTTTAATTTTAAATCGTAATGTTACTGAAAATGAAAATTTTATAAATGCATTATCCAGATCAATACATTACTCACCTGATTAACCTTGCAGTTAATATAAATTAATTTAAAATTTATTTTCCAACCATTTCACAAAGGAACCTTAAAAAAAAAATGTCCAATAGCTTTAATCATTTTTTTTACCATTTAATAGGTTTAAACAATAGATATATATATATATATATATATATATATATATATATATATATATATATATATATATATATATATATATATATATATATATATATATATATATATATATATATATATATATATATATATATATATATAAACTGTAGGTAAAGTATTTCAAGTATTTCAAAGATAAGCTAATAAAATTCAAATATTTACACGAAAATAGTCAGCAATAACCGATCCTTTTTCCATATGCTGAAAATAAATCGTAAAACTGCTAATTTTTTGTAATTTATTGACAATCGTAATATTGTTTCAACCGATACATATTTATCTTATAACATGGAATAGAAGTTCCATATATGGTCGTTTATTTTTAATTACTATTTAATAGGTAACTATTTGGACCGTTCCCGGAAATACTGCAATACCGGGTCGATCCGTGGCAAAGGTGGAGCAAGCCCCAAGCACTTCACCTAAGTACAAAAATCAGATTAATATCGTTGATCCCGCATGGGGATCGTATCAGATATTAAGCTGATAAGAACAGATACTACACTTTGATCTTAGCCAAAAGGCCGAGAAGCGATAACTATACATACCTCACCCTCCAACTTATACATGAGTTAAGTTGCATATCGTGCGAGTATGTGACGTCATTAATATCCATTTCTGACAAAGGTAAAAATCATTCCAACAATTCTTATATAAATGCCGAATTGAATATTTGAAAATTTTGCTACTCTGTCAGATTAAAAATTTAGTTTAAGTTGGTATCAATCATTGTTAATTGTAATGATTATCATTATTTAGCGTTTAATTAAAATCTCTATATATATATATATATATATATATATATATATATATATATATATATATATATATATATATATATATATATATATATATATATATATATATATATATATATATATATATATATATATATATATATATATATATATATATATATATATATATGAACAATAAAGTAGTTATAAATATCATAGTTGATATGCTTTTGAAATTATAATAACAATATTTTAATAAATTAAAATAGTTACTGCTCCCACAAATTAAAGATTCCGGGATAGATTTTGGGTGTGCAAGTTGGAAGTTTAAGAATGAGAGCTACTACAAATTAGCATACTTACCTGGCACAGGGGACACCATGATCAAGAAGGTGGTTCCCCCAAGGAGAGGCTCACCATTGCACTTCGGTGTCGCTGACCCTTGCGATTACCCCAAATGCGGGTAACTCGAGTGTGTAATTTTTGTTAGCGGGGGACTGCGTTCGCGCTTTCCCCTTTAATTTACTCCTAATAAGAATTTCATTTTCCTCTAATTTATGTTTTAGGACCTTTCTGCGTTCAATAAATCATATCCAAAAGGAAAGCGTAAATCTAGGAAATGCTAAGATAATATAATCAAAAATGCTTACAATAGTTTAGATAAGCTTTCGTTACGCGTAATAATTTTTTAAATTTACTTTTCTCGAACCTAGTTTTTAAGCAAAAGTAATAAATTTAGTAGCAACTTTAACATAATAAAGAATTTAATTAAAAAATTACTAGTGGACCAATCATGTATTTAACTTTTCCACTCAAGTCATCTTATTTTTGAAATGTAGTGTTAAAATTTGGAAAAATATTTTCACCACTTAAAATACCTTCGTTAAACAATGGCGTATAATATGTACATTTTCCATCTCAATTTAATTTAATCCACTTCTGACTAGGTGTTTGTGCTCATCTGTGAATTATAAATTAGATTACGGTAAAAAGTTTTCTTTTTATCGTTTTTTTTGCGACAAACTTTTATTAATATATATATATATATATATATATATATATATATATATATATATATATATATATATATATATATATATATATATATATATATATATATATATATATATATATATATATATATATATATATATATATATATATATATATATATATATATACTGTGCGCGCGTGTGTGTTTGTGTTCTTATCTGCTAGTTAAAATTCGAGCACTATTTGATTCATAATAATATCGAATATTAAAATTAATTTTGGCATCGGGGACTCTTTATAATAAATCAAGTTCTTCAACATTTAAGTTGAAGAGTCCGAAAATTGATTTAAAAGACCTTTCTCAGAAAGCAAAATTTGGGCATTTTTGACTTAATGCAGCGTTTTTTAAGGGAGGAGGGGGGTGGGAGGGGAAATTTTAAACTTCAAGATGGTCATGATCACATATACAGAGTTGGCTGTATGTGTGTCAAAAATTAGACCACGTAATGTAAGGAAAAATGCTTTCATATCCTTTCATAATCTTTCTTTATTTTACATTAAAATGTAAACTTGATAAAACAGCACGAATTTCGTTCTTTTTAATTTTTTCCGAATGAATATTAAAGCATAATTGTTTACAAACTAAAATTAGAAACTAAAACAATTGTTTTCGTAAAATACTTGTGTTGTTAATATTTTATATTAATTAATCAAATGTCCGATAAATATCTTAGTCTAATTTTTATGAATTTAACATTTGAAATAAGCCGTGGAATAAATTCCGCAATCAATGTTTTTAAATTTGACGACTGCAAAATAGGTAATTAAAGGGGTCGTGAGGTTTTAACTTAATGATTTATCCCTTTTGGGGGCGCAAGGCTTTAAAGGTTCAGAAACGTTGCCCTAGGGTTTACCTTGAATAGTAGTGTCAAGTATGTATATATATATATATATATATATATATATATATATATATATATATATATATATATATATATATATATATATATATATATATATATATATATATATATATATATATATATATATATATATAAGTCGAGAATTGAAGTATTTTTTATTTTTTCTAAATTCAAGTTCTAATACGTTTATAAACATTTAAATTTAAGAGATTGCCTTGTACTACCTCTAGTTTTTGTTATTTCTTTATATCCATAGATAATGTTATTAAAAAAAACTCCTTTTTCATTTTGAAAGAAAAATCTTTTGCTTTTTATAACGATCTCCATAAGTAATGACATAATTATGACGTCTTCTTAGGTAAGCAAATAATGCCCTTCAGACCGTTGTGATTTCATACTTAGTATGTAAATAGCTTTAACGTACCTAGAACATTCTGAAATAAACTAAAAAAGTAACTTTTTAAAACATTTATCTAACTTTTAAATGAGTTTCTATAAACAGTCAATAGTTTTTCACAAAATAATGAAAAATAAAATTATTTCTTTCAGATATAATGCTAAGAGGTGTAACTATATTAAATATATATTTAAAAAAAAAAGGTAATTGCATGAAAAAATATTTTTCTAACAATTATTTACTTATTAATACTAGCCAATAAGTATCAAAGTTAATGAATATATATATATATATATATATATATATATATATATATATATATATATATATATATATATATATATATATATATATATATATATATATATATATATATATATATATATATATATATATATTTTAATTGAGGGTATTCAAGCAAGAAACATAAGGATGGAATTTTAACCACTGCATGCTAACTCTGGTTTCCCTTCAGAACGCATAAATCTTTCGCCTTTTACTAAAGATTTCCGTGGAGGGGAACAACTCAATGAGTCTGTTTAAATTTGTTTTAGGCCTCACGGCCTTATTGTTAATAAATCATAAACCAAATTGAAATTCTAAGCTTAAGATCTGAAGTACCCTCTGATCAAATTTAAAACGGA
>SEYY01002069.1:57500-65213 GCA_009176605.1 Armadillidium nasatum | reverse complement strand
AAATGTAAGGCCGAGAATCTTTGGGGTTTGTTGAAGGGTATGGGGGTGTTGTTTAGTAGGACTTGTGGGTAGGTGTTGGATATGTGTTTGTCTGTTGTTATGAAGGTTATGGAGGATTTGTTTGGTGATGCCGTCATCCTGTTTTCTACTAGCCAAGTTTGGAGTTGTGTTAGGTAGTCTTGTGTGAGTGTTGTTGCGGTGGTGAGGTCTTCGTGAGTGGTGGCAATAGTTATGTCGTCGGCGTATGAAGTGATGCGGGTGGAAGCTGTTTGGGGCTGTGGTAGGTCTGCTGTGTATAGGTTGAATAGAGTGGGGGAGAGTATGGCTCCTTGGGGAACTAGGTTCCTTATGTTGAAGGTACGTGAATTATGGCCGTTTTGTTGTATTTGGGCGGTTCTGCCTGAAAGGAAGTTGGATAGCCATTTCTTAATATTTGTTGTGATGTTGGATTGGAAGATTTTATGGATAAGATTATGTCTCGGGACAGTATCGAAGGCTTTCTTTATGTCAATTGCTATTAATATAGTTTTGTGATATGGCTTATGGTTTAGTCCGTTTATTATAGGTTGGATAATGTTGGTAAGTGCAGTGGTGGTGGAGTGGTTGGGTTTGAACCCGTGTTGGAAGTTTTGTTGTGGGATGAATTGGAGGATATATATATATATATATATATATATATATATATATATATATATATATTATATATATATATATATATATATATATATATATATATATATATATATATATATATATATATATATATATGTAACGTTATCAATATTTCTGAAAATCGTGAAGTAGGAAAAGGACGCTTTTCCTTATTCTAATTTGCGAAGCTTAGAAATGATATTTTTATTATAATATTATTTCGTATTTTATTTATATTTTGAATGGAAAATGCATTCAAAATATAAATGGATTCTTTTGTATATAGAAAATTATTTTTATATTATTGTAATTTATATTTTGTTAAGTAGTTGTAATGTCAAAATAACTGAATTTTGACATCAGTCATACTGTAGACTCGAAGAAGGAAATATCTCTTAAAAGAAAGTCATATATATATATGAATATATATGATATATATATATATATATATATATATATATATATATATATATATATATATATATATATATATATATATATATATATATATATATATATATATATATATATATATATATATATATATATATATATATATATATATATATATATATATATATATATATATATATATATATATATATATATATATATATATATATATATATATATATATATATATATATATATATATATATATATATATATATATATATATATATATATATATATATATATATATATATATATATATATATATATATATATATATATATATATATATATATATATATATATATATATATATATATATATATATATATATATATATATATATATATATATATATATATATATATATATATATATATATATATATATATATATATATATATATATATATATATATATATATATATATATATATATATATATATATAATATATATATATATATATATATATATATATATATATTATATAATATATATATATATATATATATATATATATATTGCTTATTAAGAGAGTCATATTGTGGACTCTGATTGAAATAGAATTACTAATCACTGAAAGATAGTTTAATTGTAAAACCCTAGACAACAGTAATAAATATTTATTAAAAGAACCCGACGGATCTAGAAGAGGGATCATTAGAAATTTGAAGAATTAACATCTGGTTGCAGGGACAAGTTTTAATAGGTTAGTCTTTAGGACAACCGCCAACTGAGTCCAGTAACTACAGATAAAGCGATCAGTCTCAGGGACGATCAGTTAATTCGACATCTAAACTTAATATTCCCTCTATCATATAGTAGATTCGTAACAATTGGGTTGCCTGTCCGAGAAGAATTTTCTTCTGACCAAAATTAACCAGCGAATTTACCAAGTTTAGTTGGAAATTCCTAAAAATTAGACCTTCATTTGATATAGTTTTATAGTAAATAACAATATCTTAACGGAATGGATCCCGAAATATTTAAAATATGTAAAGAGTTAGGATTGAAGGGAAAAGAAATTAATGAATTCTGTAAGGAAAGAGAAGCTGCCCAGAAGGAATCCCAAACAAGAGCAGCAGCTGAAGCTGAGAAAGTTAGAGCTGAAGCTGAGAAAGTTAGAGCTGAAGCTGAGAAAGTTAGAGCTGAAGCTGAGAAAGTCAGAGAATTCGAATTGAAGAAAATCGAATTGCAATTACAATCAGGATTATCAAATCATACGACTACATTGAATAACCGGAATAACTGTAGAGTCGAAGATTTCGAGTTGGCTCCCTTCATTGACGGAGAGGATGATATTTATTACTACATAGAAAACTTCGAGTATTGTGCACAGAAAAATAAATGGAGCCCGAATAATTGGGGCATATATTTAGCTGTCCTCCTTACGGGAAGAGCTTTAGACGTATATGCACGAATGCCTAGTCATGAGGCAAATGATTACTATAAATTGAAATGTGCATTATTACCCAAGTTTCATAATGCAGAAGGTAAATGTCGTTTAATGAAAGAAGATAGAAATTTATATGATAAAGGGAATTTTGAAATAGAATTTATTAAATCGAAACATGAAATAGTGGTCTCCCCTTCAACTTTTGGAAGCGAACCTTTTCAACGAATAAATTTTGGTCAGGAACTCCCCATGAAAGGAGAGAATTCTCTTCCCAAAATTTTTGCTGAGAGTGAAGAACCGTCATCTCAGGTTCTACCGATTCCTCCTACATTACCTAAGTGGGAAAGGAATGAAGATGAAATTTCTTCTCTCTCTAAAGCTTTTGCAAAACGAGATGAGAAGGAAGAGAATCTTGTTACCTCCGACTTCATCAAAAGGACTGAAAATGCACTTTTTTCCAAGGAGTTAAGTAACAGATCATCGATTTCTCATAAAGTTCATATAGAAAAGAATAACGAGAAAGAAATTGAGTGTAGTAGAAACCTAATTCTAGAATGGGGAAAAGTAAACATTCAAGAAGCTAAAAAGGAAGGCTTTTCTACCCAAATAAATATTTCTTCCAAAACGGAATCGCAAATTGGACGACCAAGAATAGGAAAGTCAGAATTCGAATCTGAAAATGAAGTTGATTCTACCGCGTTAGATGGAAAATCTGTTGTTGAAGAGGACGACGAAGAACCCAAATACGATATGCATATAGTGAAGAGTAGAGATCGTTCTCTACGTAACGAAGAAAAAATAGTTAGAAAGTCATGGTCAAATTGTGAGAAAGACTCTCAATTATACTCATCTCAAGATAAACATAACTCTGAAGATCTTGATAGAGCACCTGTGGTAAATGAAGGTGATATTTCAAACCAATGTGAAATGAGGAACAAAATAGAATTCGACATACGTGTGAGTTCTAAACTCAGAAAGGATCATATTAATGTTTTTACAAAAAAAATTGTAAAATTTCAAGTAGAGGAAAGTGAATTGGTTAACTCCCAATCTGAGAAAGGAAACAAACAAATGAACATAAAGAGTTATACAGCAACGCCTCATAGGGAAATAAATGATTTCAAAATTAGTCATGAACTAGAACTAGAGGAAGAGGGCTCGGTAGAAGATTTTAATGTTGTTGTAATTCCAGAATTAACGTTTGAGAGCAATGATGTGGAAGTAGAGTCAGATAGCCATCTACCTTTTTCTAGTCCGTCTTTATTTTCACCATATTTTTCTTCAGGTTTTTATAATAATGTTGAAAAGAATGAAACAAAAAGGATGAAGAAAAAGAAAATGAATCAGCCCAAGAAAAAGAAGAGAAGAAAAGGGAGACGTCATATAAAAAAGAAACAAGATGATGCCGATTATAATTACGAGGAAAAGTTAGAGAAACTTATAGTCGCTATATATGTGGAAAATGCAGCTAATAAATTATACTATGAAGAAAATACATCAATGAAAAGAAGAAGAAATTGGGAAAAGAAAAAGATTACGACACAAGCGATGTGTAAGCTATTTGGTAATATTATTATTAACAAAGGAACTCTATCGAAAAATCTCCAGGACGAGTTTAATGAAGAACTCCAGATCATAGTCGAATCTAATTTGTATTCAAAATGGAAGGATTTTGGAATTGAAGAAACCAAAAGGATTTTAAATTGTAAATGCGACAGAAAAATGAAAAGTGCGAGCTTTATGATTTGGGTAGAAATATTAAAACTATTCAAATATAGAAGAAAAGAAGCAGCTAGGCCGAGGAAAAATCAAAAAATCGGGGTGAAGACCGAATTCAAAAGCCGAATTTGGCGTAAAACGAAATCGATTAATAATCGCCTTTATAACTCCGATAAAGAATGGAGTGTTGTGTCCTCTTGCAAATTTTTAAAACTTGGAGGTCATCAAGGAAAAAACGACTCTTTCATCGAAGATAGAAAATATGAGGACATTTTTGTCTATTTAGGAAAGTACAAAAGAAAATCAGATGAATCATTTGAATGTTTCGCATCTGAAATAAAGAAATTAGATAACTTTAACGAATGTTCAGACCCCATTGCTTTTGGATTACTTTGGAGGACCACTGAGATGGAACGTAGGGAATACCTTAAGCAATATGGTAGTGTTAACGACACAAGGGAAAAAGGATCTAAATTCAAGCAGAAGCAAAGATTTAAGTTTTATCTGTTTTCCAAGTTATGAAATTCAACAACGTATCCCTGATAAGTGCCATATGATCGATGGCAGAGTTTGTGATGTCAAGATGCCAAATTCTTTGGAAAGAGCCGAATGGATGATGGCCGCAGAGGATATAGTAACAACTAAGAAATCAACGGTACAACTGATTTGTGATATACGTTACTGAAGCGAAGTTTGATCTTGATAACGTTAATGTTAATGAAAACTAGAGTTTCCATCTTAAATGGGAGCGTATGTAACGTTATCAATATTTCTGAAAATCGTGAAGTAGGAAAAGGACGCTTTTCCTTATTCTAATTTGCGAAGCTTAGAAATGATATTTTTATTATAATATTATTTCGTATTTTATTTATATTTTGAATGGAAAATGCATTCAAAATATAAATGGATTCTTTTGTATATAGAAAATTATTTTTATATTATTGTAATTTATATTTTGTTAAGTAGTTGTAATGTCAAAATAACTGAATTTTGACATTAGTCATACTGTAGACTCGAAGAAGGAAATATCTCTTAAAAGAAAGTCATATATTAGACTCGAGTTGAGAATTGCTTATTAAGAGAGTCATATTGTGGACTCTGATTGAAATAGAATTACTAATCACTGAAAGATAGTTTAATTGTAAAACCCTAGACAACAGTAATAAATATTTATTAAAAGAACCCGACGGATCTAGAAGAGGGATCATTAGAAATTTGAAGAATTAACATCTGGTTGCAGGGACAAGTTTTAATAGGTTAGTCTTTAGGACAACCGCCAACTGAGTCCAGTAACTACAGATAAAGCGATCAGTCTCAGGGACGATCAGTTAATTCGACATCTAAACTTAATATTCCCTCTATCATATAGTAGATTCGTAAACATATATATATATATATATATATATATATATATATATATATATATATATATATATATATATATATATATATATATATATATAATATATATATATATATATATATATTATATATATATTTAAAAATTTATAACAATGTGTTTCATTTTAATCAGCTTTGAGTCGAATTCGAAGGTTGTTAAGTCTTAACATTACTCTTTTTTCGTTTGTCGTTGTGTCGAAAGCATAGCTCTCTTATTGTTTGTCGTTGTATCGAATACATAACTTGCCTTTACGTTTGTCTTTGTAGCGACAAGACTGTTTAAGCTTGCGCTTCGCTATAACATATAAGGGTTTAAAATTCCTTAACAATAAAGGAAAGATTGACTCGTAGGAGCAATCTTTATTAAAACTACTATTAAGTAAATCACTGGTCATATCAAGGTTTAATTGCTTAAAATAGCAAAGGTTGACTGGTGTACAAACTGTGTCTAATACCACGTACATGGTATTCAATTTGTGTATGGTGTATTAAGTGTAAATTATATCATAATCGTAATTTAAGGTATCGTAATTAAAGGTATACACACTTGTTTTTATGGTAACCAATATTAATCAAAAATTTACACTAAATAACCATCATTTGAAATCATTTAAAATAAGGGCCTATCCATTTATGCTGTTCTCGTCTAACTGTTCTTCCCAAGTCTCATTTTAGAAAACAGTTCCTGTTTTTCGGGAGAAGGACGACGAGCGAGGTCACTGAGATCATAAGGAGGCCCGAACATCTTCAACAACTACTTACTGCGCGCTGAAGTTGCGAACAACTCTACCGTAACTCCTGGTGAAGGACCAAATTTCTTTCAAAACTAACAACTGTCCATATACGTCTTCCTCAGGATTTGTGGTGAGTTGGAATTTTGATGTAAGTGCGCAAGCGACATTTATTTATTTATTTTTTAATAATATAACTTAAAATTTCCCTTTTTTTGCATTACTATTGCAGAATTGGAAATCTGTGCCTAAAGACAACCTATCTATTTTTATCAAAAGTTGTCAACTCCGTAGATGACAGGTCAATCTACACCTTAGATTCGGCAACTTACTATCCTAAATTTTCGGAGTATAAATAAAATAAAAAACTGTCCTCATATGTTTTTGGTTATCCTAAATATATATATATATATATATATATATATATATATATATATATATATATATATATATATATATATATATATATATATATATATATATGGGGCCAAGATAGAGAAGTTAAGAGAGGTGGTAAGAAGTTTTGCTGAAAAGCAAAAAGAGGCGAGATTAAGCGTAAATGTGGGAAAGACAGAACTGTTAATAATTAGAAGGGAGGAGAAGAGAGAGGAGCTTGTGTTGAAGGTGCATGGCGCGGAGGTGAGGGTGGTAGAGAGATGTGAGTATTTAGGGAGGGGAAATATTCACAAGGGAATGAGGTAATACGCTGGAAATCACCAACGGCATGGAGAAATACGGAGTGGCGAAAGCGCTCTACCTAATCTTGGTCGACAAAAGAATGGATGTAGGAGTAATGAAAGTAATTTTTGAAAGTACTCTGACTCCAATTTTGTAATATGGGATGGAGACTTGGAGTACGACAACAAGAAAAAAAATCAGAATTCAAACAGCAGAGATGAGTCTGCTGCGGTTGATGGTGGGAAGGATTAGGAAGGAAAGGATAAGAAGCGAAAGAATTAGAGAAAGTAGAGGATGGAAAAATAATTCAAAAGATAGATGAAGCAAAACTGAGATATTTGGGACACGTGTGGAGGATGCCGGAGGGGAGAGCTGCTAGAGTGAGGTGAGAGTGGACGTCAAGAGGAAGAAGACCGAGGGGAAGACAAAGGGGAGATGGATGGAGTCAGTTTGGGATTCACTGAGGCGACACCAACTGTTTATGGTGGAACAGTTGGTGGAAGATGGAATTATTTACGACAGATCTAGATAGAGACGAGTGCTGGCCCCGATGACAGGCCAGTAGAGCCTTACTGTGATCGGATATATATATATATATATATATATATATATATATATATATATATATATATATATATATATATATATATATATATATATATATATATATATATATATATATA
>SEYY01002069.1:35000-52500 GCA_009176605.1 Armadillidium nasatum | reverse complement strand
TAATTTTCTCTCAGATCGTTCCATTTCGGTACTTGTAGATAGAAAGACCTCTTCCACTTTTTCTGTCAACTGTGGTGTTCCTTAGGGTTCCGTTTTATCTCCAACTTTATTCTTACTTTTCATTAACGATCTTCACAACTGCACTTCTAACTCTGTTCACTCTTACGCTGATGACTCAACTCTTCATTCTTCTATTCATTTCAAATCTGCTACCTCTTTTCCTCCTAGAGTTGTTTCTCGTCTTCAAGTTTCCGATCCTTTTCTTGCCGATCTGGATGGGATTTCCCGGTGGGGTTATAGCAACCTTGTGAAATTCAACGCTTTAAAAACTCAACTTCTTTACGTCTCCATCTCAAAAACACCTCCCAACTTTCTTATCCTCTTCGATGGCTCTCACGTCTCACCTGTAAATAACAGTAACATTCTCTGTCTAAAAATAAAGTATAAACTGTCATGGAAATCTCATCACAATGGTTGCTAAAGCGGCCTCGAAGAAGCTGGGATTTCTGCTCAGGTTGCGAGAATTTTTTTCTTCTGAGCAGTTACTCCAAATACATAAGGATCTTATTCGCCCTTGTATGGAGTCTGTTCTCACATTGGGGGGGTTCCGGCTCCTCCTCTCTTCTGGATAGGGTCTAAAGATAAAATGTTAATAAGCTCTCCCCTACTTTCAAGCTCTCTTGACCCCCTATCTCTACGACATGACGTTGGCGCACTATCTCTTTTCTATAGGTACTACAAATACAGGTGCTCGAGGGAATTGGCCTCTCGAACTCCTCCACCATTGTGTCGTCCTCGTTGCACAAGGGGTGTCCTGCTTTCGCAGCACAAATTTTGTGTGGACGTAGGTAACACCAGGCTAGTCCGTTGTGGCCCCTCCTTTCCAGCCACTTCTGATCTATGGAACTCTCTACCATCATCTATTTTTCCTCCTGTATTTATTAATGAGTGGTGGCGATCTGTAAATAAATAAATAAATAAATAAATAAATAAATAAATAAATAAATAAATAAATAAATAAATATATATATATATATATATAATATATATATATATATATATATATATATATATATATATATATATATATATATATATATATATATATATATATATATATATATATTTTAAATGGCCCTGTAGGGTGAAGCTCGAACTTCAGTTTTCTCACTTTTAAATGTATTACTGACTTAGTGGTTTTAATTGCTTATAATTACAGGAGGAGGACGTAGCGCCGTCCGGTGCGATGAAAGTAACCCCTACTGGGCTTAACCCTAGGGGTGATAGGGATGCTAGGCCATTCCGTTTCACTCTGTTGCCCTTTGGTTTGATCCTTTTCGCGTTTCTTCTTCTCAGAGGGTCTCTAGTATACCCTTGACTCACACTGGAGTCTTTAAACTCTGCAACCTTCCCCTTTCTTCACATGTATCCTACAAATTTACAAACACGTACACATACATAATCTTTTTAAAAAAATAATTTTTCGCAATGGCGAAACGTAAAACTGCTTCGGAGGAGCTTGGAGAGACAGCTTCCAAATGCAGCCCCTCATTCACCCCTTGGGAGTAGGTGATTTCCGGTGATGGAGTTGGTGCCACCTTGACCTGGTGCACGGTCTTCTTTTTTCATTCATTAACTTCTCCAACATTCGCTGTCTCTTTTCTAATTTTCACTTTTTCGAGCACCACCTCTCTTCTTCTAGACATCATCTCTTTTTCCTAAATGAAACCAAGGTGTCTAAATGCTCTGACAACAAACCCTACTCTGTTTCCTCCTACTGTCTATATCCTCAATTTTCAGCTAAATGCGGAAGTTGCGCATATGTGAGTAACGATGTTGTCTGTTTTCGTGTCTCTAATTTGGAGTCATCTGAATTCTCTACTTTATGGCTTGAAATTTCCTGCAACTCTACACTAAATGCACTTGCTCTATCTATTTATCTCCTAATTCTACTGACTATCCAAAATTCTTCGATTATCTTAACTCCAAAATAGAACACATTCTTTCTTCTCCTTTTCTCCGAAATCATCATTCTCAGGGATTTCAATGTTCACCACTGCCAATGGTATTCATCTAGCTCTCATGGTCCAGCTGGTGAACTCGCCTACCATATTTCTATCCAGAACCTTCAGAACTTGGTGCATCTCCCTACCCGTATCACTGACCGCCTTGGTGATGAACCAAACATATTTGATCGTTTAGTACCTTCTTATAGTTCTCCCTATTATGTTAAACTCTTTCTCTTTCTCAGTTCATTTGATCCCATTCCTATCTCTGTATCTTACAAGAACGGCCCCCGCCTTCGGCGACGAGACGTTTCTGTCATTTCGGTGCCACTAACTAATCTGACATGCGGCTGTAGTTTTCTGATTTCCCATGGAATGATTTCTGTTTCCGTGGTAGAGGTCCCTCGAAATGTGCAGAGCGCATAACCGAGGTGACTCTCTCTGGCATAGAGGTGTACATTCCATATTCTTTCCTTTCTACTAAACTTAACATGCCTTGATTTAACTCTGCTTGTTCTCGGACTGTCCTGATGGTATTCCTCCTGTGGTTCTCAAAACTTGTTTCCGAGCTTAAACTCTGCCTTGGTAAACTATTTCCTCTATGTCTTTCTACTTCAACCTTCCCTTCTTGTTGGAAACGAGAACTCATTCAGACTGTGCCGAAGAAGGGGGACCCCTCCCAACCCTCTAACTACCGTCCAATTTCTTTAACCTCCGTTCTTTCTAAAGTTTTCGAATGTATCCTTAACAGGAGGATTTGGAAACATTTGAATTCATCTAACTTTATCTCTGATCGCCAGTATGCCTTTCGTAAGAAACGCTCTACAGGTTATCTTCTTTCCCTTCTCTCTGACTCTTGGTCCTCCGGTCTACGGAATTTCAGTGAATCTTTTGCTGTGGCGCTGGACATACGAAAGCTTTGATTTCCAAACTTTCCTCTTTCGGTATCTATCTTTCTCTCTGTGGCTTTCTCTCAGATTTCCTTTCTTTAAATTTATTAGTGGTGTTCCGTAAGGTTCTATAACTTCCCCAACACTTTTTCTGTTTTTCAATAATGACCTTCTATCTGCTACTTCACCTCTTATCCACTCCTATGACGATGACTCCACGCTGCATTATTCCTTTCAATTTGAAAGGAGACCCTCCCAACAACAGTTAATAGATGCAAGGAGGGTACCCTTCGAGCAACTGACCTCTAATCTTTCTCGTATTTCAAATTAGAGCAGAGAAAACATGGTTGTTTTCAATGCCCCAAAAACTCAATTTCTCCATTTTTCTACTCAAGACAATCTTCCACACAACTATGATAATTTCTTCGAAAACATACTACTCAAGCCTTCATCTTTTCTTAATATTCTCAGTGCTTCTTACAGCAGCTTTAGACAGGTAACAGTTGAGTACTAGAAATGCAGTTTTTGTTATTCTAGCAACAGCAGAAGATTTAGGACACGATATTGATACTATACCCATTAACCTTTCGTCCATTCAAAGAGCTCGTGAGAAATTAAGGAACGAGCGGGCAGCTTAGGTGAAAACTATTTTTAAAGAGAACCCACTAACTTTTGTTACTGCCCACTGGGATGGTTATCTATTACCTGCCTTCAATGTAAGAGATTCAAAAGAGAGGCTTTCGATTGTTGTGACACATGGTGATACGGAACAACTAATTGGAATACCAAATTTAGTAAACTCATCGGGAAAGGAACAAGCATTGGCTGTTTGGAATACGTTAAAGGAATGGGGACTTGATAACAAAGTTCAAATTCTGTGTTGTGATTCCACTCCTTCAAATACAGGAAGGTACAATGGTGCTACAGTGCTTATTGAACAGTTGGCTGAAAGAGATATCTTATAATTTCCGTGCCGTCATCATATCTACGAGTTAGTGCTACCTGCTGCATTTGAATATAAATTGTCATATACAGCACGTAGCCCAAACATTGCATTTTTTATACCTGTTAGGGAGAAGTGGAGCTCTTTTGATAAAGATAAAATTAATGATTGAAGTCTTTTTAAATGAGGTTTGTACCTCAAAGAAATTAGAGAAATGAAAGAATTGTTTCAGAAAACTCTAACAGAAGGGTGTTTCTGAGGCGATTATTGTTAACTTCTAGAATTGTGGAACATATTTTTAGGAAAGGGCTTACAATATAAACTGAAGTTACGACCACCGGGGGTATGCATCATGCCAGGTGGATGGCGAAAGCAATCTATTCATTAAAGATGTTCCTGCTAAGGTCAGAGCTTGACCTTAACAGGAA
Source organism: Armadillidium nasatum (assembly GCA_009176605.1). Lineage (NCBI taxonomy): Eukaryota > Metazoa > Arthropoda > Malacostraca > Isopoda > Armadillidiidae > Armadillidium > Armadillidium nasatum. The sequence goes on along the minus strand of SEYY01002069.1, from coordinate 48,233 downwards.
AGATGAAGAAGCTTAGCATATTTATTGTAACAATTCATGTGAAGACTTGGATAAATTGTCAATCAGCAATCAAAGCTCCATTTCAAGACCTTTGTTTCCTCAAGTTTCTGAAAAAGTTTGAAACGATAGATGTCAGCATCTCACAGTCTACAGTAAATAAATTCTGTAACCATTTACTGTATTTAACGGAGGAAATATCAATCTTTCCATTGTTTGATAATGATGTGGACATTCCATCAAAATATCGAATGGTGAAAAATTTAAGTAGAGAGAGTCACCCACACGAAGCTCAGAGAAAATATTATGTGCATCCCGATCATATACTTACTTTTCTGGGTAAATGTGTTTCTTTACGATTACAAAAATTTAAGGTTAATCAACATTATTTATCATGCCATTTAGTGACTTATTATTATTATTGTTATTATTATTATTATTATTATTATTATTATTATTATTATTATATATTTTTATTATTATTATTATTAGTTACTTAATATTAATATTATTCTTTATTAGTAATATTGTTATTATGATTATTGTTATTAGTACTATTATTATTATTCTTATTTATATTATAATGGCCTCCGTACCTGTAACAATAAGGGACTACCTCTAACTGTCTATATATTTGAGATTTAGATAAGAATATTGAGAATTTTGTTTCGAAGAACTTGAATCTTTTCGATCGTCTGCGAATGAACACAACATTTTTAATGGATAATTCTTCGTCATGGAATATTAATAGCTCCTACGTAATTGCCAAGAAGGCTCTACATGCATTGATAACAGTCAATGACACAGCTGAAAGAGCTGTCAAATTGATGATAGAATCATGGTAAACTAACAGAAAATGATGAACGCAAAGGGTGTTGTGCTGCGTTGTGTACATGTGCATCACCGATTATACCCTGACTGTATAAATGCTGAAGAAATGCTATTGAAGTTGTTCTTTAAGTAATTTCTCACCATTATTCAGTAGCTTATTCTTTATCTATAGATTACGAATTTTTAGTATCTTGTTTGTCAGTAAACTAATTTGCTTAATGAATTTTTCGTAATTGCTTTCCTATTATATTGTAATGGCATATTTTAACGTCATGTCATCACAAGTTAACGTCAATATTTCGCCCTAAAATTTTAATACTGAGTATTACGACATATGTAGAAAAATTTCCGAGGGTGTGCATAAAAATTTGTAAAGAAATTTTTTTTTTTACTTCAAATAAGTTACATATATATATATATATATATATATATATATATATATATATATATATATATATATATATATATATATATATATATATATATATATATATATATATATATATATAGAGATGGAGTGAAGAATCGATATCGATAAGTATTGGCATATTTTCAGATATCGTATCGGTATCGGCAAAAAATGATCAATACCGATACCTGATTTTTTACTTCGAACAAAAATTATATATATATATATATATATATATATATATATATATATATATATATATATATATATATATATATATATATATATATATATATTAGAGATGGAGCGAAGAATCGGTATCGGTAAGTAGTGGCATATTTTTAGGTATCGGTATCGACAAAAAATGACCAATACCGATACCAGATATTTGAACTACGATATAATATATATATATATATATATATATATATATATATATATATATATATATATATATATATATATATATATATATATATATATATATATATATATATTAGGGAGGGAGGGTGAAAAAAATTTGTTTTCGAATTCAATGGTGTGCACGGAAGTCAGGATGATGTAACATTATATGTCAAATTATATGGTCTTTTGCCCTTTGGGACTTCGGGGAGTCTTGTGTGGAGGCGCTTGACATATCCAAGGCTTTTGACAGGGTATGGTATGCGTCGCTGCTCTCTTCTCTATAAATTCCTTTAATTTGGAATTAATCTTTCACTTTGATTACTCATGTCTAGTTTCCTCTCAAATCCCTCTATATCAGCAATTGTTGATGGAGCGACTTCTTCTTCTTTCCCTATTAATTGTTGTGTTCCTCGGAGTTCCGTTTTATCTCCAACTTTATTCTTGCTAATTAAATTGTTGGTTTTATCGTTCGAATCGCCTCCCCAGGAAGGTCATGAGGTGGTTAGGTCTGGCGCCGAACTCTCTCCATTTTAACGCTCACACTTTCACTGGGGAAGAGAATCCTACTTCATAAGAGAGCCCGTTTCTAATTGGCTGATTCAAATGGTGTTCAACATAGCATCATTATTTTAACTTTAACAATTGTTATCTTATTTAAAAAAAAAAGTTCAATTAATTAACTAGTAACCTAGAAACGTCAAGGGTTATAACAAAGATTCAGTTTCTATAATAAGCCATTAATGTTATAACAATTATTGAGCAAGATGAAGAGAACGCCGAAACCAATACAGATCCTGTATTGGCTATAAGAAAGGGGTAGGGGGGGGGAAGTCGTATAAACTCCATTGCAATATATATATATATATATATATATATATATATATATATATATATATATATATATATATATAATATATATATATATATATATATATATATAATTGTTAAATAATTAAAGTTAAAAATAATAAAATTATCAATTTATATATTTAATTTCTTTGTTAAATTATTATAAAATTTTATTGCTAAAAATAGCGTAATTATAAAAATGACTCGCGTGACGCATGCGCGGAGTAAGAGTTAATATCATAAGAAATTTAATGAACAAAAGTTTAGTCTATATGCTAAAGCCATGGTGATAAGTCTATATGTTAAAGCCAAGGTGATAAGTCTATATGTTAAAGCAAAAGTGATAAGTCTATGATAAGTCTATATGTTAAAAAGTGTTAATTTATATGGAAAACTACTGCCGGTTGGAATTATTTTACTGACTGGTGAATTCACAAACTTTGTTAAATATACATTTATTATTACTAAAAGTGAAATATATTATAAGATAAGTATACTAAATAAGACTATTATAATAGCTTATACGAGTCAATATTTTAAATTGAAAGTCTTCTTGGATTTCATCGTGTTGAAAGTTAACAATAGAAACCATATTTCCTTCTGGCTATTTTGGGCATTAAAACTGGGGTATATTGGCCTTCATATTTGGGTTTGTGCCTGGAATGGTTGGGAGGGGGTGAAAACTTAAAGGTAAGAGGATTTTCAATTGTAAATATTGAATTTATAAATAATAATAATAAGAATTTCATTATATTTCAATTTAAAATATTGAAGACTCGTGGAGCCAAAATTTAAGCTGTTAAGTAAAAAATAAAATTTAAACAAGGCTTCGTGAGACACGGACGGCTATGAAATAATTGTTAACTACACATGCCTATTTATTATTTATATAACCTATAGCCTAACTGCGGTCTATTTGCCTACCTATAATTTAGTTAATATTAAGTTAGTTTTAATTAGTGTTAAGTGGGTTATTGGTTCAAATAATATTAAGTTAGTTATTAAGTATTGCTTAATGGTTTATTTAACCTGTTTAGGTTACAAAGACCTATTTATTGTAAAGTTTAATTTAAATATAAGTTGTAATATTATTACTGCTGTTTTAATTACTATAGGATTATTAATAAATAAATTTAATAATGACATCTGAAGAAGAAAAAGATGTATTAGCTGATTGTAAAAAGACTATTAATAATTTTGTAAGATGTAGGGATATTCATAAAACCAAAGTTACTAGGTTAATAAATAAATTGAAAATTCTTGAAAATGATAAGTTGAATAAAATGATTTTTTATTCTAATTATGCAAGGATTAATAATGAGCTATTAGAAATAAAAATATTGAATGAAAAAATATTAAATATTTTGTCACAATTTGAAATAGATCAGATAGAACCTGATTTTTCATAAAGAAATAGAAAAGTCTACAAGTTACCATTCTGACTTATCTGTAGAAATAGTTATATTTGGTAATTATTTAGAAAAGGAAAGGACACCATTAAATGAGTGTGTTTGTTCAAATGAACAGTTTATTGATATTATGAGTAAAATTATATAATTAAATAGTTTGCAAATACTAAGTTATTTATTAATGAAGTAAGATCAATAATCTTTCAATTAAAAGTTTATGATTTAAATTTTTTGGAGCCTAACTCTCCTGGTAATATATTGTTAAGTAACATCATTTTCAAAAAGTTGCCTAGATTATTTAAAACTGAATTGATACATAAATTGGAAAATAATTATCCTTCTTTGGAGCAAATTTTTCAAAACTATAATAATGTAATTAATACGCTTAATATAGTAAGTAAATCAAAAAAGGAAATTCCTTCAGCTAAGTCCAAAAGTAATCTTCATTTTAAAAATCTTTTAAATCAAATTCATTGCAAAATTTTAATACAAATCTTGACCATGCCAAAGAATCTAAAAAAAAATTATGCAAAAGGTGACTAGTAATAACAAAATGTATAATGTATGCAAACTATGTCAACTTAAAAACCATCCATTGTACAAGTGTGATAAGTATAGCACTGTTGCTCAAAGAGTAGAACGGGCAAAGGTTTTAAATTTATGTACCAGGTGTGCAGGTATTGGTCATAATTCTGATACTTGTTTTGGTAAAAGTAATAAATTAAGTTTGTTTCAAATGTAAAGAACACACTCATATAACTGCATTTTGTCCTAAAATTGAGGCAAATGAAACTAAAAATGATACTGTAAACAGTCTTTGCATTTCATTTCAACAAGCAAGCAGATAGAGTTTATATGTTGCCTACAATTTCATTTGATCTTATGAGGTAATAAAAAGGTGACTGTAAGAAGTATTATAGATACAGGAAGTCAAAGATGGTATGTATCTACAGATATATTAAATCATATTATTCCAGATTATGATAATCTATATGGAATGGAATTAAATATTCAAACATTCATTGGTAAAGAACAAAGACAGTTTAAACAACTGCTTTTAGGTATTAAGCTTTAAAGATATGGATGTTTTTAGCATGCCATTCTTAGTAGATGAAAATTTGAATTTAAATTACACAGTTGATGGTGTAAATGAGGTCATTCATGAATTTAAAAGACAAGGTGTTCCCTTGGCTGATTCTGCATTTAATGTTGAGGGAGATAATAATAAATTTCATATTCAAGCATTACTAGGCACTGACATTTTACAATTTTTTCCTTCTCTAGATTTAGTATCTATAATGTCAGGAGTTGTTTTAAAGTAGCTAATAAATATATCCCATTTGGCAATGTACAAAATTTTTTGCATAGAAAGCAAAATATTGTTTTAAATTATATTAAAAATGTAACTTTTCCTAAAGCAGATGTAGAGTGAGTAGAAAATGGTATGGAGTATTTATTCTCCATAGAATCTGTAGGTATTCCATCAAGTGATAATGATGACGTCAGATTATGATGATATAAAAAAGGGATTTCATTCAAAGATTGTCACTATTATGTAACACTTCCCTGGAAGGAAGAGTTAATTAATCAAGTTCCTTCTAATTATGACATTTCATTAAAGGTTTTAAATAAGGTATATAACAAATTAACAAATCAAAACTTAGTAAGTGCATATGATAATGTATTTAAATAGCAACAGGATGATGGTATCATTGAGGAAATTAATATTCTTGATTATAAAAAACATGAATATGTGTTCATACCACATAGACCTGTTATAAGACATGCTGAACAGGTTACCACTAAAATACGTCCTGTATTTAATTGTTCCTTTAAAATGAGTAAAAATACTCCTTCTATAAATGAAGCCTCATATTCAGGTCTTGATTTAATGAATTCATTATTGAAGTTATTATTTGTTTTTAGAACTAATGATTATGTAATGTTAAGTGACATCAAACAAGCTTTTTTTATCCATTAGGTTAAAAGAAGAGTTTGATAAGTATTTTCTATGGTATAGAAATGATCAAGTTGATTACTTTTAGATATAATACTATTCTATTTGGGTATACAGCATCTCCATTTATTCTTCATTACATTATGCAACATCATATTGAAAAATTTCCCGATGACAAGTGTAAAGAGATTTTGTCCTCTAATTTTTTTGTTGATAACTTAATATTTACTGATAATAACTCTGCAGAGCTTGACAAACTTTACCATCAGGCCTATAATTGTATGTATGAAGGTGGCTTTATTTTAAGATCTTGGTCCACAAATTGTGAAAGTTTGAAAGTGTATGAAAGATGAAAAATTGTTAGTTGAGCATAAAAGTGAGTTTGAGAAGGTGCTTGGGTATGAATATAAATTGGAGGATGATACTTTGCATGTGTCAGAGGTAAATTATGGTAATGCCATCACTAAGAGACAAGTACTTTCTGAGACTTCCAAATTGTTTGACCCCCTTAGGGTTCACACTACCTTTAAGTATAAGAGGAAAGTTATTGATGAAAGCTATTTGGTCTGCAAACAAAGAATGGGATGAGGAATTACCTGGGAGATGATATCTGAATGGGAAAAACTTAAACCAGATTTAATACAATTAAGAAATATACCTTTTCCTAGACAAGCATTAAATGAGAGTCAATCTTATGGTTTGAATATTTTTTGTGATAGTTCTTCTTCATGCTATGGGTTTGTAGCTTATAGTTCTAGTAATGTAAAAAATAAATTTTTATTTTCCAAAGCTAAGGTAACTCCAAAAAAAAACCAAGAGATCTTACAGTATTCCCACTCTTGAGTTGCTTGGTGTGAATTTGGCTCTTAAATGTCTAGTTACTATTCTTGATTCATATTCTAAATTCATATTTGAATACATAAACATAAATGCTAACTCTCAGGTGGTGCTAAATTGGATTCTCACTGGAGAAACTAAGGTTAAAGGTAAATATGTAAATAATAGATTAAATGATATTTCTACACATATAAATAATATTAAGGCAAAATATAATATTAAATTTTATTTTCATTATGTACATACTGATATAAATCCAGCAGATCTGTTAACCAGAGGTGTTTCATACAAAAAAATCATGGATAATATTAATTTATGGTTACATGGACCCACATGGCTGAGTAAAGATCTAAAAAATTGGCCAAAATATCTATTGTTGTCAGTAGTTCCTGAAGTTAATAATTATTTCACTGCTAATCATAATAATTGTAATAAATTCATTAATTCCAATGTTTTGTGTAATAATATAGATAGTAGTGATAATGAAGTCATGAGTCTTAATACTATAAATATTAATTTTCAGTCTAATCATAATTATATTCTATATAATGGTAAGTAATATTCCAACTTTGATAAAGTTATGAATATTACAGAGTATTTATTTCTTATATTTCGTAATATAAGAAAAGAAGATCCCTATAAAAGGGCTTAGATGTATTGGATAAAAAATGGACAAAGTTCTTGTTATTCTAAGGAAGCAGAATTTTTAAAATCAGACCCTAAAAGTAATTATATTCCATTGTTAGTTAACAATTTAATTCTATTTTTAGATAACGATGGAATTTTGAGATCAAAGGGAAAAATATCTAAATGTACTTATTTTAATTATGATGTTCATAATCCAGTCATTTTATCTAGATTTCATTATTTTACAACCCTATTGATTTTAAGGTCCCATCAAAAAGTTCAACAAGATGTTGAACTTTTTGATGGGACCTTGGGTGTTGATAGTACTTTGACACATATAAGGAATCAAGGGTAAGGTATTCCAAAAGGTAGAATTGCAGTGAAAAAGTTTCTCAATTTGTGTAATTTATGTAAAAAGATTAATGTTAGAGCTTTTAAATATCCTAAATATACTGATATCCCAAAGCACCATATGAAATTGGTAATTCCATTCAAATTTATTGGAATTGATTTTACTGGACATTTGTTTGTAAAAAATGAAAACATCAACACCACTGATAAAATGTTCGTTTTAATTTTTACTTGTCTTAATATAAGAGCTATACACATAGAACTAGTTCCAGACATGAGTGTACCAACATTCCTACTTGCATTTCAACGCTTTTGTAATCATTATACCATCCCAGATTACATATACTCAGATAACGCTCGTACATTTAACAAAGGTGCCAATTTTTTATCTAAAGCTCTAGAGTCTAATGAGTTTAAGAAGGAGTTAAATTCTAATAATATTAAGCATGTAAAAATCCCTTTGTTTTCTGCTTGGGCAGGAGCATTTTATGAAAGGCAAATTAGTACTCTCAAATCTTGCATGTATAAAGTTATTGGTCGAGCTAAATAAACATATTTTGAAATGCTCACCACCCTGTCATTTATTAAAAATGCTATAAATTCTAGACCTCTCACTTACAGGTCAGAGTTTAGTGATGTTGAAATTATTACTAGGGATGTACCGATAGCAGTAAAGAGGCCGATACCGATACTGATACTCTATTTTTTTAGGTACCGATACCGATACTCTAATCATTATAAGAAATACACAGTAATAAGATAGAACATTTGCGTACTGCTAGGCAACTTAGTCATGTATTTCATATGTGGTTGTGTGCCCAAGTATATTTTATAAATTAAAATATTATCTTTTAGGAATAATAAATGCAAATATAATACTAACTTTTTAATGTTTGTTTATTCAAAAAATATTCCATTTCCATTTTCCAGTAAGTATTAACAAAGTTTAGCTAATCGCTTTTAATTTTTAACATGATTACAATTTACAAGATTCTTTAACTAGCTACAATATAAAGAATAAAAATAATGAAAGAAGAGACCTCAATTAATCAGCAGAAAAGACAAAATATAAAAAACGATATTATTCAAACATGACATAATATACCCCTTTAAGGTAAAGACATCACTTGATAGTCGAATTCAAATACCCTCAAATTATGATGTAAAAATATTAAAGTTTCACTCATATCTGGAGAGAGCCTGTTCTTTTTTGGGAATATATATATATATATATATATATATATATATATATATATATATATATATATATATATATATATATTATATATATATATATATATATATATATATATATATACTAGAAAAACGAATTATGGGCTAGCTTTAAGGAATTCCTTATTAGAACTTTTATATATCGAAACTAGATTTATTTTTTAATCTAAAAGTTTCTCATAATTCTTCACCCAAAAAGTAAGGAGTATCGGAGTATCGGCCAAGTATCAGCCATATTAACCAATACCGATACCCAAAAATATGGCCGATACTGCCGATACCGATACTATCGGTACATCCCTAATTATTACACCAAAATCCTTTTTACGTTTAAATTGTAATTCTTCTCAAATTTTAAAGATTAAGTAGATGATGTTTGGAAAGAGACTAAACAAAAAACATAAGAAAAAACTCTTGATACACAAGAGGAAATGTTCAATAAATTTAAACAACTTTAGTATGAAGAGTATTTATTAAGTCTTAGGGAGTCTATGAGTAATATTTATGAATCACCTTGGGATAATATAATTAAAGTAAATATTATATTAATAAAATCTGGAATAAAACCACGTCCCTTCTGGATGTCTGGTAGAGTTTTAGAATTGATAATAGGACATGATAACAAAATACGTTCAGTAAAGGTTAAACAAAGTAATGAACAAATAGCTTATCATTCTATAAATAATCTATATCCTTTGGAAATGTCCTTATCTCATGAGAAGACATCTCCTCAAATTAAAATAACAGAAAAGCAGCTGTTAAATGTGACAAGTTAATAAAATCAAAATTAAATTAAATGTAATATTTGCAGCTTAGCTGCAACTCACTCTTGGGAGTGTTATAAAATTGTTAAATAATTATAGTTAAAAATAATAAAATTATCAATTTGTATATTTAATTTCTTTCTTAAATTCTTATAAAATTTTGTTTGTTAAAAATAGCTTAATTATAAATATGACTCACGTGACGCATGCGCGGAGTAAGAGAGTTAATATCATAAGAAATTTAATGAACGAAAGTTTAGTCTATATGTTAAAGCCATTATGATAAGTCTATATGTTAAAGCCAAGGTGATAAGTCTATATGTTAAAGCAAAAGTGATAAGTCTATGATAAGTCTATATGTTAAAAAGTGTTAATTTATGTGGAAAACTACTGCTGGTTGGAATTATTTTACTGACTGGTGAATTCACAAACTTTGTTAAATATACATTTATTATTACTAAAAGTGAAATATATTATAATATAAGTATACTAAATAAGACTATTATAATAGCTTATACGAGTCAATATTTTAAATTGAAATTCTTCTTGGATTTCATCGTGTTGAAAGTTAACAAGAGAAACAATATTTCCTTCTGGCTATTTTGGGCATTAAAACTGGGGTATATTGGCCTTTATACTTGGGTTTGTGCCTGGGATGGTTGGGAGGGGGTGAAAACTTAAAGGTAAGAGGATTTTCAATTGTAAATATTGAATTTATAAATGATAATAAGAATTAATATAATATATATATATATATATATATATATATATATATATATATATATATATATATATATATATATATATATATATATATATATATATATATATATATATATATATATATATATATATATTATAATGACTTTCACAATTGTCACAATTAATTACATTAACAATATCAAATGACATTCTGATGTTCTGAAATCTAAAGCAAGCAACGCACTCAAAAAACATGATAACAAAACAAACACTCTTTCTAAACTCATGCGAAACATATTAGTTTTTTTTTTTTTTTTTTTTTTTTTTTAATGTTCAACTTAATGTTAAGAGGAAAAGAAAAGTTATAATAAAAAATGAACCAACGTCTAAAATTTTGATTATTGGGAATTATCCTTGATCATGAATTTTTAAAAATACACATCAAGTATTGTTTGAAAACTATACTACGCAAAATCAGCATTCATAAAGGTAAAAACTTTATTTTCAGAACATCTTTAAACTCTTTTGCAGCAGTCTTATCTACCCTCACCTACACTATTGTCAGTCAATATTGAACTGCCTCAGTGAATAATTTGGTAACAATGCAGAAAGAGATAAAATGTGTTTTTCAAGGTTTCAAAATCATTATGGACAAAATGTCCCATTTTTCAAAACCATATATTTCCTAAAAATATAGGATATCCTCACTCTTTCAATAAGCAATCGCCTTTACAGTCATAAATGGACTAAAAATGTTCTTCTAAGTAACATGATGTGACTGAACCAAACTGAAGAAAACCAAAATTCTACAAAACACAAAATCCCTTATACTACGGCCAAGACAAAGGCAAAAGCATTGATGAATCAAATAGCCTTTCTACAAAAGTTCAGGGGTCACCCATCCACTATTTGTTATTGAAATACTAAAGAGCACATCCTTATTTTACTTATATTATTATTATTATTATTATTATTATTATTATTATTATTATTATTAGTTATTATAATAAAAACAGTTTCAGAATATATTTTAATAAAATACTGTCGCTCTTTCCACCTTCCTGAAAATATTTATTTCAAGTAAAAAAATTTCTTTAATATTATTGTGAAATAAAATAAAACTATTGATTTTTTTTACAGTTCCAAGCGTTCGTTCATACACTCGAGACATTTTCAAGTAATTATTTTAGAAATTCAGCAAACTTAATTAAATAGAAAATATTTAATAAATTAGTTACTGAAAAATAAACTATCAGTAATTAAAATTAGAGAATTAAAATACATGCCCTTTTTTTCATATATATATATATATATATATATATATATATATATATATATATATATATATATATATATATATATATATATATATATATATATATATATATATATATATATATATATATATATATATTAGTGATGGATCGGATGTAATATTTTGCAAATTGCGAATGCAGATGCAATGTTGAATTTTCGAAAGTGCGGATGCGGATGCGGATGCGGATGCGGATGTTGAATTTTCGAAAGTGCGAATGCGGATAATGAATTTTCGAAAAGTGCGAATGCGGATGCGGATGTGAATGTTAAATTTCATGGTGATGCGAATGCGTATGCCATCACTAATATATATATATATATATATATATATATATATATATATATATATATATATATATATATATATATATATATATATATATATATATATATATATATATATATATATAGAACGCCACCACTCACGGTCAGAGCCCTTTTCAAGGAGGGGGCACACACAGAGGGAGAAAACTCACTCAAACACACACCTAACGCACATCCCTCAGGTGGGCACATACGGAAGCTTTGAAGAGTGGAAGATTAAATGCAAGAGGAAAAATAGATGATGGTAAAGAGTTCCACAGAACAGAGGTGGTTGGAAAGAAGGAGGCACCACAACGAGCTAGCCTAGGGTTTCACACACCCACACAAAATTGGTGCGAAAGCAGGGCACCCCATATGCAACTAGGACGACGCAACGGTGGAGGAATGCGAGAGGCCAATTCCCTCGAGCACCTGCCATTGTAGTGCCTATAGAAAAGAGATAGTGCGCCAACGTCACATCACAGGGATAGGGGATTAAGAGAGTTTGAAAGTAGAGGAGAGTTTATTAATCTTTTAGCTTTAGACTCAACTCTATCCAGAAGAGAGGAGCCGGAGCCCCCCAGATGTGAGAACAGTACTCCATACAAGGGCGTTTAAGACCCTTATACATTTGGAGTAACTATTCAAAAGAAAAAATTCTCGCAACCTGAATAGAATTCTCAGCTTCTTAGAGGACGCTTTAGCAACCATTGTGATATGAGGTTTCCAAAACAGTTTGTTGTCTATGTTTAGACCAAGAATGTTAATGTTATTTACAGATAAGAAGGGAGAGCCATCGAAGAGGATGGGAAAGTTGGGAGGTGTTTTTGAAAGGGAGATGTAAAGAAGTGATATTTTTAAAGAGTTGAATTTCACAAGGTTGTTATGACCCCAACAGGAAATCAACATCCAGATCGGCAAGAATAGAATAGGAAAGTTGAAGACGAGAAAGCCCTTTAGAAGCAAAATAGGGAGCAGTTTTGAAATGAGTAGAAGAATGTAGAGATGAGTCTCAGAATAGGAGTGAATTGAGTTAGAAGTGCAGTTGTGAAGATCGTTAATGAAAAGTAGGAATAAAGTTGGAGATAAAACAGAACCATGAGGAACACAACAGTTGACAGAAAAAGAGGAAGAGGTCGCTCCATCTACAAGTTCCGAAATAGAACGATCCGAGAGAAAACTAGACAAGAGTAATCAAAGGGAAGGAGTAAACCCAAAGGAAGGGAGCTTGGAGAGCAGCGA
>SEYY01002069.1:17500-30000 GCA_009176605.1 Armadillidium nasatum | reverse complement strand
AGGTGGACCTGGGGTAACCGGAAGTTTAGCATGATGTTGGTGAGAAGGTAAACAGGGAGGAATGCTGTAATGCGTAACAGGTGGTGTCGACGGAGGCGAAGCAGTTGATCCCAAAGAGCGCGAGGCAACCAACCGTCGTGAAGCATTTGGAGGTGGTGTGAGCGTTGAGCCAGATGGTGGTGGCGTCAATACAGGTGGAGGAGGAGTCGTTGGTAGGGATGCAGTACTTGAAGTTGTGCAATGAGACGGAGAAGAGCCTGAACATCTCAAAGATAATTTTCTCATTATTAAAAAACTTTCTATCAATTATTTCTTCACTAAGATTTAAATCTCTACAGAACTCGGAAATATACACAAATATTCATTTATATCTAGAACTACATTTCACAGCCAATGAAAGGTCCGATATGAGATTGTCAAAAGTGAAGAATATAAAATTACAAAAAGAATCACAGTAATGAGGCTTTGGGAGGGTCTCAACCAGCAATTTATCTAGATCCTAAAGTTTTAACAGGACACAGAACTGCTGATACAGGCAGTTAATATTTGATAAGAGAATGTAGAAATGCTACTATATAAATAGATCTGTGGTAGGAGAGGCGAAGAAACGAGCATCACTGATGATTAACGGCCCGCACCTCACCAATCTCAGATTTTCCAGTTTAAAGGACGGAGCCCAAGTGTATATAAAGGAACGGTAAACATAACAAGAGCGAGGATACAACGACGGAGATATTAATCGATCACAGAGAGGGGCGAGGAGCGGGCCAGAAAGGTTAACACTTAATAAACTCCTTTATCTGAGAGCCTTTGGTGTTGTATCATCAAAACAAGAGATTCAATTATACCAATGTATTTATCACTGAAAACACCAATTTAAAATACTATAAATTTCATTAACAATTTGACAATAGCATATAAACAATTTTCACAATGGAAAAGTGGCTTTGGCGTAGGTTTATAATCGCACACATTTAATTGTACAATTCTGATATGTTAAAAACGTGAAATTTGAACTTTAAATATATTTAAAACTGCACAACAAAAACTATATAATAACTATTCACAATCATTTCCTCATAATAATAATAATAATAATAATAATAATAATAATAATAATAATAATAATAGTAATAATAAAAGAGTAAGAAGCAAACAAATCCTCAATTTCTTTTATGTAAAAATGTCTTACAATCTTGCAATCAATTTTAGCTCTTTTAGCTCATTTCACAAAATACATTTTAAAATAAGAAAAAATGATAAAAAGTCGAATTTTGTGCACTTTGCTGGTGGATTTTTAAAGGTAACCTTTGGAGAAAAAGCAAAAACCGGGGCGAGGAAACGACCATCTTTAAATCACTACCAACATAGAACTGCTAAGCCCAGCCCGAAAGCCCCACCCGAGTGTGGCCCTCCGTAGCCCTGTCCTGGTAGTACACGGGCGCACGCACGAAGGCACATACAAACGCACGCATCCAAAGGTCCGCCTTCGATCGATGAAACTCGGAAGCAAAAACCGGTCACTTTCTCCAATACAGTATGTAAATGGCAAAGATAAACCAGAAAAGGTTATGAATGGAAAACTTTAAAGTGTCAAGTATGACTCTCTACTCTCAAATTTCATTACACACACACACACACACACATATATATATATATATATATATATATATATATATATATATATATATATATATATATATATATATATATATATATATATATATATATATATATATATATATATATATATATATATATATATTAGGGATGGAGTGAAGTATCGGTATCGGTATCGGTATCGGCAGTATCGGCACATTTTTTGGTATCGGTATCGAACGCTCAGGTATCGGTATCAGTATCGGCTAAAAATGGCCGATACCGATACCAGATTTTTTTCGTCCCTTTGGCTTAATTAAATTATGTAATTTTTTTTATTAATATTACGTAATATTTTGAAACGCCGTTTCGCGATAATTTTGTTTCCCGAACATTATATGTTGTTTTCCACTAAAAGTTTGTTTTTTCAAATGCGAAAAATTGTTTTTCAATTTATTTTCACGACATTTACTTCTTACCATTTGGTTTGTTTTCTTAAATATTTTATTTTTATTTTAATCCTTGATTAATACGTTAGTAACATATTAAGATGGTAACCAAGGTACGTATATATATATATATATATATATATATATATATATATATATATATATATATATATATATATATATATATATATATATATATATATATATATATATATATATGTGTGTGTGTGTGTGTGTGTGTGTGTGTGTGTGTGTGTAGGGGAGAACGTAGCTCCGTCCAAAGAGATGCAAGTACCCTTTATTATGCATACTCCGGGGAGTTGGTAGCCTTTTTCCATCAAAATGCAAGCAGTAATCTTTTTCTTTTGCAAGAAGATTTTTTATTTTCAACGTTAGATCTTCTCCACATTTAATCATACGTTTGAATATTCCAGACTGTGAAGGGGTTGGTAGATTTATTCGCTCTTGTGCACGAACTAAACAAACTTTTGATGCTTTATTAGTTGAAAGTATGAACCGACCGGGGCCCCAGCCCCGGCCCCGGCCAAAAATCAGGGAAAACCGGGGTTGCCGGCCGGGGTTAAAATGGCAAATTATACTTTTAAAATTTTTTTTTTTTTTTAGTTTTCAGCCGATTCTGCTGAAACTTTCAGTTATATAGATTTTTTACCGGTAAGAAAAGTCCATTTCTAGCGTTTTTCCGAGTCTATTACGGTTAAAAGTTTTTTTTTTTGTTGTTGTTGTTGAAATTTTACCCTTTTTTAATTGAATGGCGGTGCCAAACCACTTTTTAGAATGAGCTGAAAATTGGACTATTTATTCAAAATTAAATGGGATACAAAAGCCTCTAATAGACTTTTGCTCCCAGAGTTATAGGAAAAATGTTATAAGCCAAAAACTGACCAATATAGAAAAAAAAAATTTTTGAACTAAAAAAATCCACCTTTTCAGACAAATTTTTTTTTTAAAAAACACAAATATGACATTGCCTATTTTTGGTGTGTATAGAGGAGGGGTGGGGCTACAAATTCCTCTATGTACTTTATTCGATGACATTCGTTGGTTTTGAGATATAGCCTTCAAAAAGGTCCATTTTTGGCCAAATTTCAAAAATTCCCAAAGAGCATTTAAATATGCCCTAAATAAATATTGTTGCCTTGCCCTCTTCTAAACAATTTTCAGAAATAAAAAAAAATAGTAGGTAGCGTTTTTTATAAATAATTTTTTCCTCCAGAAGGGTACGATTTTTGAAATTTTTTTTCAAGTGCTTATATAACTTTTTTCTAGACGTGATATCAAAAACCTATTCCCACCAATGCAAGAAATTGGGGCAAAGGTATTCAGCTAAATTTTCAGCTCATGTGGACCAGTGGTTTGATCCAGTTATTCATTTTTTTCAACTTTGGGTCCAAATGTTTCAAACCGTTATAGACTCAAAAAAATGCTCGAAATCAACTCAGAACTTCGTGAAAAAATTCACATACTTTGAAAATTTCAGCTCAATCAGTCAAATAATAATAAAAAAAAAATTTCAAACAAAATATAAGAAAATTAAGATTTTTTTTCTTTTCTGTTTCTTTTGACCGCTCCTTTTCTGCTAGTGAATGTTCATCTTTGTGTTTTGATTTTAGATACTCCAAAAAGATTTGGTTGAAATTTTTTTATTTGTAGCACCCGGAGGTTCTCTTCTAATTTTCTGACTGCAGATGTTAACATTTAGCTATTTCGAGCCTATCCTGAAACATTGTAAAGTATTCAAATACTGCAGAAGCTGATCTTTTAGCCATATTGACTGAAAGTATAAACAAAATAATAATTTTTAAATAATGCAGCTAAATGATACAAGTTTGATACATGGCAATAAACTAACAATAATATGTATAAACACAGGTTAAATTGATAATTTTATATCTTACATTTTTTCAAACTTTACCTTAAGGTCTTACTTAAGTAAACCTGTTGAATCACTATTATGAATTAGAATATTTTTTTTTTTTTTTAATTTTTGTATTTTTTTTAAACTTTAACTATACAAAACTGTAATTTTTTGATTTTTTTTTTTTTTTGGGAGAAAATGCATATAATCATTAATTTAAGTGAATGTTGGCTATTCTACTCCTTCCTTACAATTAAATAAACCTTATATCTAATTTTCTTAACCTTAAATTTCAGTGCTTTTGACCTCTTTACAAATTTTAGGAAACCCCGGTCAGAACCCCAGCCCCGGCCCCGGCCCCGGCCCCGTCCCCGGCCCCGGCCCCGGCCAAATTCCAACCCAGGTCGGTCCCTAGTTGAAAGTGATAGGTCAGTAACTAATGAGGTTGCCACAGACGTACAATATTTCTTTTTTGCCTTAGGGGGACATTCATAGACGCTTACATTAGAACTGGTATCTGAATCGGAGGTTGAAGTACTTGATATGTCATCCATATCATCTTTTGGCACAGTTATAGTAATTTCTGTAGTTAATCTCTTCCTTTTAGATGAATGAATCAAGGAAATTGGAGCTGGTTTATGAGTTGTGTACCCTATTTTGCCTTCAGATTCGATCTGCTTTTCATAAAGTTTCTTGTCTTCTTGACACAACCATTGTCCTTCTGTCTTTGTAATGTCAAAAACAGAATTTAATGTCTTCTTAAATTCTTGTTTTGGATATCGCTGATTTCTCTCATATTCTCCTATTAGTTTTTTAATGCGAGCAATGATTGCTTGCTCACTAAGTATGGGAAAACTCCTTTTCTTGCATAAATTAATTAATTCCTCATGAATAATTTTAATTCGTTTTTGCTAAGATTTTTCATTATCAAATAGTGTATGGTAACATCCTAGAACATCTTTCTTTGAAGGTAACCTCACGTAATCTTTAAAATGCTCAATTCTTGGAAAATTTCTTTTATGTCCTGTAGTCGTAATTGGCAAGTTTTTGGTCCAAATTTTAGCATTCTTGTCTATTGTATCACGTGACTTAAAGTCAGCCATTACACTAAACTACTGAGTTCGATTACAATTAAAAAAATATATTATACAGTTAATCTGAAATATAAAACGAAAAATTAATTAAAAATGATTAACTTTCTAACAAAAAAATTAAAAAATAAGCAATATAAATCTTAGGCATTGTTATTTATATAAATAAAGCACAAAAATTTCGAAACTGATATGCACGTAGTACATCCACCTCTCACGACAGTAATTTCCACACTGAAAGAAAATTTCTCTATTTTAGCGTGAAATGAAAATTTTTAATTGGCAGCCTGGGGCAACTTTTTTCAAAGAAATAAAAAATGAGCTTCACCATAATGTTTATTATGCAGACATTCACCCCATGACATAGCAGGCAGTTCGAAATTTTTAAAAAGGCTCTGTAGTCATAACCCAACTGTACATATTGTGGAGCAGAGTTCTTATTTCGCAGTTTGGTCATCACGTTTTTCTGTAGAGTTCACTGATTTATCTATTTTCTTGTGGTGGTTCTATTGGGCAAAACTTGGGCATTGTCATAAAGCTCTCCAGTGTGTTCAGTTATCTATTGAACACAGGAAATTAACAACTCAAAATCCTTCCTACGTATCTGAGTAATAGACTATCTCTTACTTGTGATAGTCTATTACTTTTCCTTGGAAAGCTATGTTCTATTCTCCCCGTAATATATATATATATATATATATATATATATATATATATATATATATATATATATATATATATATATATATATATATATATATATATATATATATATATATATATATATATATATATTGAAATGAACCACGACTCCTCATACTTATTTCAGGTGATATTAAAAACGAAAGTGATTGGTAAATTCAAAAAGAGGTGAGGGCGAAAGGAGAAAGCGCAGACGAGAGAGTCAGTGAGGCCACAAGATAGTGCCATTAAGGAGGTATTGAGAACACCTCTTCTCTCAACAAAGCAAATACAGCTTGATATAAAGGGAATGAAGTGGGTTTGAAGTGCTTTGAATTCAAAGCTTATGTAGTGAGTGCTCAATAAACTGTAGAATTTATGATTATTAATCTTGCCAAAATCCTGTAGTAGTGAAGATAGAATACTATTCAGTGATAAAAATTTGACTGTGCTATACAATTAGGCTTAAGAAATAAACGTAATAAGTAAGTAAAACTATTCTTAACCCTATACTTCTTAAGAAGCCGCGCAATTCCAAGGCAGTTGCAAATTCTAGTGACCAAAAGAATAATAATCCATGGAGTCTCAAATTGAATTGACAGTGATTTTTTTTAGCCATAGAAGAGCAAAAGAAGGTGGAGGCTATACCAACAGACACTTCAAGAAAATAGAGAGAATTGGAATATCAGGGAAATCTCAAGAAAATACGGTTACAAAATGCCACACATTAGAAGAGCTCCCCCAAAAGCAAGGTCCACCAGGGGAAAGAGGAAAAGAAACCTACCCAAACATTCCGACGCAACCAACAGAGAGAAAGTTTCCTTTTCAACGCCAAGCGACAACAATTCTTTCAGAGAGGAGGAGGAGAATTCTCCGCTCCCTCCCCCCGTGCCACAACTTCAAGACGCAAGAACAGAAGAGAATCCACCAACTCGCCTAATTCTCCCCCACAAAGGCAGTCCACCCACCAACGGCCATTATATTCAAGCGATTTGCCTCGATTTGACGAAACAGACGCCATCAAATGGGTAAATACCATAAACAACATATTTAAATTGTATTCCGTTAACGACCCTAAAGAGAAGGTGAAATTTTTATCTACAATTTTCCCACTCTAATTGCTAAATTAACATTTCCTTAGAGCAAAAGCTGTTACAGCGATTTGATACAGGACATAGAATCTACATATGAGCCATGTCTCAGTTAGAATGTACGCCTAGTTTTCAAACACGGGCTAAAACCAGACGAGAGGCCATCCGAATATTTGGAACAAGTTAGAAATGCATTGGGAAACTCTGATTATTCATTGTTGGTGAACAACGACGCGAAGTTCATTAGAACTATTTTTATCAGAAATGCCAATCCCATTCAAATTTCGTTGCAAACTATGATCGAGAGTGCTTCAAAAGAAGAAATAGTGCGAGTCTCAGAAAGCATGTATCGAATGTTTTCCACTCTCGAAGGAGCACAAAACCCCTTCCCCAACGGGAATAAGGGATGGGGACAACCGTTTTCCTTGCAAGAAGGCACAATGCGCGGGACTGCCAAATCCATGGAACAAGAAGAAAAGAAAAACAGCGATTGTTTAAGAGAATTAAAAGTGTCATTCTGAGATTTTGAAACAAATTAAGAATCTTTCGAGTAACGTGAAATTTCATAGCCGAAAGAATATACAGCGATCGCTGTGAGAAGGAAAATCCAAGAGACTACGGGGAATTAACAAGACGTGACAAAAGCACAAGTGCGAGAAGAAATAGCAACAGCTATCAAAGAGATGGAGATCTTTGTTTATATCATCGACAATATGGATATAATAGTTATAGATGTGAATATGGACAATGTGCTATGGCACCTCTTTTAAATAAGGAATATAAACCAATGAGGGCGACCAACTATACCGCTAAAATTGAA
The DNA here is from genome assembly GCA_009176605.1 of Armadillidium nasatum. Lineage (NCBI taxonomy): Eukaryota > Metazoa > Arthropoda > Malacostraca > Isopoda > Armadillidiidae > Armadillidium > Armadillidium nasatum. The sequence continues at coordinate 22,393 of SEYY01002069.1, read as the reverse complement.
AATTCGGGAAACGAGTGAAGACGATGCCCAATAGACTTCAACGTAAAGAGAAGCAGACGGTGAGATTTGCGGGCGTCATTGACCTAGCAATTGTAAACCAAACTTTCGCTAGACGTTACGTGAAAAAATTGAACGTAAACGAGAACAGAAAAAAGTTAATTATGAGATATAAAGAATATAATAATAATAATAATAATAATAATAATAATAATAATAATAATAAAATTAATAATAATAATGTTAATGGTAATAATAATAATAATAATAATAATAATAATAATAATAATAATAATAATAATAATAATAATAATAATAATAATAATAATGATTATAATAATAATGATAGTAATAATAATAATAAAGAAAATAATAACAGCGAATACAACGAATGTGTTTATTTTAATCTAGGAATGCTAAAGGAATTATACGTAATTAATGATAAAATATGTATAATTGACGAGGATATAACAGAGCAAGATATAACAGAAAGGGCAGAAGCCACGCCCATTTTAGAAGTAAAAGCAAGCATTGAAAACAAGGGAATGCCTCGGAGAAGTTAATGAATAAAGCAAGGTTTCCTCTTTATAAGGTAGAAGATAAGTAACAGGTAGGCTATTCGTGATCGACTGTGGTGCAATTGTAAAAGAGTAATCCCTGCAAGTTCAAAGGAGAGAATGGGTGAGATAATAGGAAACTTAACAGCTGCTATCGAAACGCCCATAGAGGTGTATGGCAAAGAGACGTTTATCATTAATATTGGTATGAGGCGCTTTTATAAGGTTGAGATGTTAAAAACAAATGTGCCGACGGCCATTTAGGTTTAGATTTTTTATGAACTTTATATTAAATTTTAAGGAAAGCATATTAATCGACGCAGAAACAAATTTTATTATTAAACTGATTGGTAACTCTCGTAGTAATAATGGATTTTTAGATTGTAAGTTTCCTGACTATACTCTCAAACTATCTTGTAATTTGCCGAATAGCCCTATTCTCTCTCTTGTCCAGCTTATTAATATTTTTAAACATTTATTTTAAAACCCTTATCTAAAATTAAACTCGAAATTAAAAATTGAGCAAATGAATGAATGGGCGAAATTTGGCAACAGTGGGAGTGCGAGGAGAGAGATGAATGAAAAGTGTGTCGTCACGACAGGCAAAGACTTGCGGGCAGCCGTAGAAAGTCCTATACCGGAAAGGGTAAGAACTTAAAAGTAATTTCCCATACCAAATTAAGTAAAAGGGGACCCATCAATATTAAAGCACGGTGGCTCCCTGCTAGTCTATACAATAAAACAAATGCGGAGCTGCAAAAATTACTCAAAGCAGGAGTAATAAGTAGAAGCAACAGCGAATGGGGTTTCCACATGAATGTCTTAAAAAAGGACGAGACAGAGGTGAGGGTAGTTGCAGACCTGAGGCAACTATATACAATATCAATTACAGATTGCTACGCACTCTCAAACCTTGGAGATGTACCCAATATAATTGCAAGATGCAAAATTTTTACCAAGCTAGACTTAACAAAAGTCTTTTATAATTTTTCATTGGATCAAGACAGTAAAAAGTACTTTACAATAAATACTCTTTTTGGTAGTTTTAGCTACAACACAATTGTCGAGGAAATTGCAATTCAGCGAGTGCATTTCTCAGATTCCTGCACATATTGCTGGCTGACTATCCACATGTGTTTGTTTATATAGATGACATACTAATTGCTACCGAAGGGGAAGAAGAGCATAAACAAATATTGGAGAAAGTGTTGGAACGATTTTCTCACTGCAAAATTTATTTAAATGGATCAAAGAGCATGATTGATGAAAAGTAGGAAACCTTCCTAGGGTACGACATTTCCAGCGGTGGCATGAAACCGAATATAGAGAGTCGAAGTTATTAAGTGAATTTCAAAATCAATGACAATTAAGCAACTCAGATAATTTCAAGGGTCTTAACTTTTCCTTTCTTGCATTCCGAATTTGGCTCATATTCTAGAACCACTGACGCATGAGTTGAGAGGAAAACCTTTCAGTTCTAGAAAAATAAAGTGGAAGCGCGATTCAGAGATAGCATTTTAAGGAGTGAAGTCAGCGTTGCAAGATGCAGTTGAGCTAGGGTACCCTGAAGGAGATACTCCTCTAATTATATACATCAATGCAAGCGATGTCGCTACTGTAGGTGCCATTTTCCTAGATAATGAAGAGAGAAAACCTTTGGGATTTTATATCGCGGTTTTAAAACCGTGTGAGAGGTCTAATGCGTTGTTTAGCAAAGAACTTCTTGCAATAAAAAAAGACATTAAATAAATTCACACACCTCATGATAGGAAGAAAGGTGAAGATACTAACAGATAGCTTGCCAGTCAAGCAGGCATTCAGAAAAAAACATAGACTCGCCAGCGTTGAACACGCGTGAGACGCGATATTTAGCCTTTATCTCCGAATTTGACGTAGAGTTAAAGCATATAAAAAAATCTGAAAACGTGTTAGCCGATTACCTATCCAGGTATTTAGAAAATCCGGTTATGATAAGGAGGCAGAAGATGCAGATAGAATTTTCACAATCGAAATTACATACCCTGAAAGAGTTCTTACGTCTACTACAAGAGGGTAGGGGCTTATTGCAGTCAGTTTAAAAGAGGCGGAGTGTAGTAAATTAAATACCCAGAGGACTGGTTGACTTGATGATGTAGTAAATGAAAGTTCGGAAACCACAAGAATGCAGTGTACAAAATTGAACCGCTCTAACCTTGAAACCAAAATGAAGGCTGCTTTATTTGGAGAAATATTTAAAATTAGTTCCGCTGATTCTTTAAATAAATTTAGAAGGGAAATAAACTACGAAGAGTTAAAAACAGCTCAGGGAGGAGATGAAGGATTAAAAAATATATATTACAGGTGAAGAGGCAACTGCATAAATCTAGCGAAAAGAAAATTTTGGTATAGAGATATCGGATTAGAGCTTAATGACGATATATCTCTGGGTTTTAATCGAGTGTATGTACCTGAAAAGAGCATAAAGGAAGTGATTGAGTATTGCCATGGAAGGGGACACCTGGGGGTTCAAAGAACGGTAAAAAGATTGAAATCAGAATTCTGTTTAAAAATATTAATGCAAAAGTGAAAGAGTTTGTGAGAACGTGTGATCCTTTGATCCTTGTCAAAGGGCAAAGCTCATTAAGTACATCAACCCAGAATATAAGAAGTTTCAGGAGGTATCCGAAAAATTTTAAATAGTTCATATTGACATTCTTAAGATGACGGAATGCAGAGGGTATAAATATTCATTAAACTTTTTAGACAGGTACTTCAGGTAAATATGGGCTTTTCCTCTGAAAAACGTAGAAAAAGAGACTATAGCTGATACTATGGTACGGGAAATGTTCCCCGTAGGAGGAGTAATGAAAATGCTTATAAGTGATAGAGGGCCTCAGTTTACTTCAGGGCTTTTCCAAAGTGTGTGCAAAATATTAGGAATAAAGCATGTAACGTCAAGCAGCTATTCACCAGAGAGTAATGGAGCCTTGGAGGTCTACCATAAGACGCTGTTGAGTTGTTTAAGGACTATGCTTGCGGAAGTATCTACGCATAAACAGAAGTGGATTGATCTCCTACCTTTTGCACTATTTTGTTTGAAGAACTGCTCCCATAGAAGATAGCGGAATTACAGCATCCATGCTGATGTTTGGCCAAAACCCGCTGATACCAGGAGCTTTACTTGAAAGCAAAATTAGCAAACCTTATATGGATTATAAAACTTATGCTGAAAAACTAACATACCTCCTCTCGAAGCCTCTGGCATTGAGACCTACCCTTAGAAACAAGAAAATATTTATGCCGAAGGATCTAAAGGAAGCAAAGTACGTGCTTGTAAGAAACAGGCAGTACAATCTGGGGAAGATAGAACCCTGCTACTCGGGTCCGTATAAAATTGTAAAATTCACAAATAATACTGTATATGTTAAAAAGAATGGAAGAACAGAGGTGGAAAACTTAAGGAATATAAAGGCATATTACCATATAGTCTTAGAGAGAATCGATTGTTTTTAGAACGAGGATGCAGTGATAATATTTATATTACAGAAACAAAAATGGTATTAAAACAAATGAGTATCGCATGTAATTAGTGTTACTATTCAGATATTAGATCCTTAATACTAAGATTGTTTTCTCTTATCCTCGAAATTTGGCAATTTAAAACATCCTTCCTTTCTGCTTTCCTTTGAATTGTTGTAATTAGTGTGAAAGAGGGACGAAGGTAGGGAAAATTCTTAGGTACCAGTTATAGTTAAGAATTTCCAAATTGTAGTGATAACCACTGTATTTCTCCCTTAACCTCATATGTAGTTACCTCTCTTCTTCTGAACTTCTAACCTCTCTACCCCTACTATCTCCACCACCCTCCCTCTCCCTCCCATTTTCTCCCATCCTCCTCAAACTTTTACTTTCGCCACCACAAAATAATGGTTCGAAATACCCATCGCAGCTCCCTTCAGCACGTTGACATCCATAATCTACTAATTCCCTCCCAACTCACACACACAAAATCCAACAGTCCCCTTTCCCCATTCACACCACTCACCCAGGTATATTTGATTCTTTTTTTTTTTTTTTTTTTTTAAAACATGTATTTCCAATCATAAGAAAACTTACCGCACACATTAAAACCATTCCAGTTCCATTTTCATTTACTCCTTCCACTCCAAATGGTCCTATTACCCTGTTTACCCTTCTTACACCCACCCTTGCATTCAAATATCCCAACAGACAAACAAACATGATCCTTACCGTCAAAACTTCATACACACTCACTCAGACTATCCCAAAATCTCTCTCTCTCTCTCTCTCTCTCATTTGCTCCTACTACTGGTGCATAAGCACAAATAAAAACATAATA
>SEYY01002069.1:12500-15000 GCA_009176605.1 Armadillidium nasatum | reverse complement strand
TCTTGTGTACGTTAGGTCTCTTTTACGTAGGTTAGGCCTCTTTTTACGGCAATTTCGGTAGTTCAGGTTATAAGTCGAATTAGGTTCTGCTAGAAAAGTAAGTAATAATAATTGTGTGTATGTCTAGTAATAGTACCTCTGGCAACTCTCTTGTTTACGATAGGCTTCTCCGATATTTTCGATTTTCGATATTTTTTAACAATCGAAACTCAGAAACAATCTCCACCTTTACCTATATTTGGTGTAATATAGCAAGCAGTAGGCTACGATCCTACGGCAACGAACCAGCTATCAGTTAGGCCACAATCCTACGGCAATCTCCAGTCGTCAGGTTAAATAAGTCTAATTAAGTTCGCTAAAAAAAAAATAATAATAATAATAATAATAATTACATTTTCCCTCAATTATCGTACACAAACAAATTTTTTTTTTTTAATTTTAATTCATTTTCACATTTTTTTTTTTAATTTTCTTTATCAAAATTCTTCAAGGATTCCAAAAATGTTATCTTTTTTAACGTAGGTTTAGTAGTTTTTTGAAATATTTGATGATGTTAAAGTGAAGTCTGATATATATATATATATATATATATATATATATATATATATATATATATATATATATATATATATATATATATATATATATATATATATATATATATATATATATATATATATATATATATATATGGTCAGACTGCACTTTGATCTAGTTAAATATTTCAAAAACTACTAACGTACATTAAAAAAGATAACACTTTAGGAATCCCTGAAGAATTTTGATAAAGAAATTTATAGAAGATGTGAAAATAAGGTAAAATAAAAAAAATTGTTTGTGTACGATAATTGAGGAAAATTCTGCCTTTATTATTATTATTATTATTATTATTATTATTATTATTATTATTATTATTAGTATTATTATTTAGTTTTCTAGCGAACCTAGTTCGACTTATTTAACCTGAACGACCGAAGATTGCCGTGGTATACAGGCCTAACTGATTGCTAGAATGTTGCCGTGGCATACAAGCCTACTGCTGTATTATAATATATACCATATATATATATATATATATATATATATATATATATATATATATATATATATATATATATATATATATATATATATATATATATATATATATATATATATATATATATATATATATATATATATATATATTTCACATATTTTAAAAATTTCTTATTCAATCGCGAAATTTAAGTTACTCCAAAATAGGGAAATTAATCTCAGAAAAAGAGACGCTGCCAAACGTACGATGTCATGAAACGTATTTAAAAAAATATAAATTACGCAGTTATTAAAATTATTACAAGTTTCTTTTTTAATTCCCAATTTTTCTTTATCAAAATTCTTCAAGGATTTCAAAAATATAATCTTTTATTTAATGAGATCAAACTGCAGTCTAGCCATATATATATATATATATATATATATATATATATATATATATATATATATATATATATATATATATATATATATATATATATATATATATATATATATATATATATATATATATATCTTAAAAACTTTCTATTTGTCATTGTTACGGCAAGGAATTTACAGAATTCATATTAATTGTGTAATTATTTTCCTCTCTATGTTGCTGTAATGTGGAATTTTGGTCTCCACATTTTAAACTTTACTAATGTAGGTACATACATCACTTAAAATCATTGGTCTCGCCAAAATATTTATCATTACAATTACTGCCTGATATGCTCCCCTCGTCTCTTAATGATGAAGTAACGTTTATAAGAAGTACTTTTAAATTGTTGTATTATCCTAATTATGTTATGAATAATATTATCCTAATTATGTTATGAATAAAGCACTTTATAGAGCAAGAAGGAAAATATATGTTGCAGAAGATAATGTGAAGAAAAAGATAATTAATGAAAGGATCATTATTCCTTTTCACATTGACTCTCAAACTAAAAATCTCTTTTCAAACACAGTTTCCTTTGTACAATCGGTCCCAACACTATTAACACGTTCATATCTAAATCCATATCTAAATTAGTTATAAATGATAGAACGAAAAATGTAAGTATTTATAGCATAGCATGCAATAATTGTAATGATAAATATTTTCGAGAGACCAATGATTTTAAAAGACGTATGTAACAACATAAGTACAGTTTAGGATGTGAAGACCAAAATTCTGCATTACAGCAACATTGAGAGGAAAATAATCACACAATATGAATTCTGAAGAATTATTAATTTCTTACCATAACAATGACAATATAAAGTTTTTAGAGTTCTTCATCAAATACTAATAATTTTAATAGACATCCAGAATAAATAAAAATTGATGAAACTTTGAATGATTTATTAAAAAGTGAAAGATTTTGAAAGAACATTTTAGAAAAAATAATGTCATACCAAGAAAAATACATTTTTCAAACCAACGAAAAATTTTTAAAAATTTTTCACATTCTTTGAGTCTTCTCGAGAATAACTG
>SEYY01002069.1:0-7500 GCA_009176605.1 Armadillidium nasatum | reverse complement strand
TAACATTTTGAAAGACAACCTACCCTAATGCTTAGGTGACACTGGAGCAACTAACCTCTCCTCTGATCTCAATAATTCTAATTACAACACCCAAAAGATGGTCGCTTTCACTGCTTCAAAAATAGTTTTTCACATATCTCCACAACAATCTTCCACACAACAAAAATCTTTGTCTGTCTTTCATATTGTTGGTGTTTCTTTTCCTCTTGATCTTTTTTAGAAATATCACATTATTTCCTTGTAAAACGTCAAAAACGTCAAGTGTTCTTAGGCACACCAAGAATTTTTTGACACAACTCCACTTGCTTGTATTTTATATAGGTGTCATTTACCCCTATATGGAAATGCCTCACATATCTGGGGTGGTTCCACTCTCACAGCTCTCCTTGAATAGAAGGTGTCCAGTTGGACTTATCAACTCTTTTTACTAACTCTTAAGTCTCTTCCCGTTGAATTATTGACTTCCTCTAACATTAGACACTGATCTTCTAAACTTTCCAGTCGCAAACCCTTTTCAAAGAAAAAGGCTTGATTGATTTTCTAGTCTCATCCCTTCTCTATCCAACAATGACCTTAAATTTAACAGCTATGCTCATTCTTACATGTACTCCACTGATAAAGTCTGCAACACACTCCCTTTATATGGATAGGCGTGAATAATGGAGAATATTTAAACTTTTGTGTGCCACTTGCCCAAGGGTGAATACTGTATCATTTGGAATCAACAATTTGAGTATGTGATTTTAGTAGTTTGATGAACTACCATCAAAATCAAACGTACCCTAGAGAAAACTTCGAAGGTTGGAGATATAAAATGGCAAGAAAATATTCATAACTGAAGCTTTAAAAAAAAAAAAAATTCAAAGTACAGTTAAATCAGTTCAAGTAATGAAATTGGGCAATTTTATGAAACCCTCTCCGATTTTTACGAAAATTGTCACATTTATATCATTGAGAAAATGTGAATGATCGTTACAGGTCAGTAGCTCATACGGTTTGGGAGATATGATTCACCAAACTTTGGTCAAACTAGTCAATTTTCAAAAGAAGTCAAGATAGTGTATTTTGGTTCCTATGATATTTACATGCATTGTGTTTGTATCATTTAAAGTTCTTGACCATATTTACATTCACTCTATTCAGTTTTTACAATAAAAGACACAAAAACAAATTGACCTTCATGTGCCCCTGACCTTGACAAAATCATGTATTACTTGATGAGTTATCATAGTTACAAGTTTATTTTGGAAACTAAATACAATTAGAAACCATGTACACACACATTATATATATATATATATATATATATATATATATATATATATATATATATATATATATATATATATATATATATATATATATATATATATATATATATAACCTAACCTAATCTATTCGGCCTCTTATTTTCCTCTAATTCTACCCTGGACGACTCCGGCAATCCTCCTCCTACTTTTTCTCCTCTCAGAGGTCCCATGCCTTTACCTATGATTACTTTTGATCAGGTGCATGGGCTTCTGAAATCTATGAACGTTAGGAAGGCAAGCGGCCCGGATGGCATTCCTTCCCGAGTTTTAAGGGAGTGTGCGTCTGAGCTAACTCCATCCTTCGCTCAACTTTTCTCTCTTTGCCTTAATACTAGCACTTTTCCTCAGTGTTGCAAGCGCACATTAGTCCAACCTATTCCGAAAAAAGGTAGTAGCTCTGATTCTTTTAACTATCGCCCTATAGCTCTCACTTGTATTCTGTCTAAGATCTTTGAAACCCTTCTTAACTCTCACTTCTTGGATCATCTGGAATCTCATTCCTTTCTTTCTGATCATCAGTATGGCTTTCGACGCTCGAGGTCTACTGGTGATATACTTTCCTATCTTACAGATCTATGGTCTTCTGCCCTTAGGGACCATGGGGAGACTTGCGTGGTGGCGCTTGACATATCTAAGGCGTTTGACCGGGTATAGCATGCGTCACTGCTTTCCAAGCTCCCCTCCTTTGGGTTTCCTCCTTCTCTTTGCTTACTTATGTCTAGCTTTCTTTCTAATACTCCATTTCGGCTGTTGTTGATGGAGCGACTTCTACTTCCTTTCCTGTCAATAGTGGTGTTCCTCAGGGCTCTGTCTTATCTCCTACTCTATTCTTACTTTTCATTATTGATCTCAGCTGTTCGTCTAACCCTATCCATTCAGATGCCGATGACTCAACCCTCCATTCTTCTACTCATTTCAAATCTGCAACTTCCTTTGCATCTAGAGTTGCATCTCGTCTTCATCTTTTCGATTCCATTCTTGCAGATCTGGATAGAATTTCCCAGTGGGGTCGTCTCAACCTTTTGAAATTCAACTCTTTAAAAACTCAACTTCTAGAAATTTCCCTTTCAAAGACACCTCCTAACTGTCCTATTCTTTCGATAGTTCCCCCATCTCTCCTGTCGACAATATAAACATCCTTGGTCTTTACATAAACAAAAATATGTCTTGGAAACCTCATATCACAATGGTTGCTAGGGCGGCTTCAAAGAAGCTGGGAGTTCTGTTTAGACTGCGAGAATTTTTTTCTTCCTCGCAGTTACTCCAATTATACAAGGGTCTCATCCGCCCTTGTATGGATTACTGCTCTCATATCTGGGGTGGCTCAGGTTTCACCCGTCTTTTAGATAAGGTTGAGTCAAAGGCTAAAAGACTTATAAACTGTTCAGCTCTTTCTAATTCACTTGACTCTTTATCTTTGCGGCGCGACGTTGGTGCCTTGTCTCTTTTCTATAGGTACTACAGCTGCAAATGCTCGAGGGAACTGTCCACCCGTATACTTCCACCTTTACGTCGTCCTCGTAACACAAGGGGTGCATTGTCTGCACATCAATTTTGCGTGAACGTTTACCGTGGTTCAAACGGTAAAGTGATTGACTCACGTGCTTGAAGGCGCCGGTTCGATCCCACTTTGGGATCCTAGGTATATACTACCTAGAAAAGTTCCTCTCCTAGAATAGGGCAATGCCCGTGAGATGTGAACTTTTATTTAAAAAAAAAAAAAAAAACTCCAGGCTTGTACGCTGTGGTGCCTCCTTCTTTCCTGCCACAATTTGTCTGTGGAATTCTCTCCCATCTTCTGTATTTCCTGCTGAATTTAATCTCAATTTCTTTAAAGCCCGCGTCTGCGCACACCTAAGAAATTTGCGTTAGATGGGTCCTATAGGGGTCGTTTTTATCTTTAATTATTGTTATTGTTGTTATTATTATTTTTATTCTTAACCTTTATTTTTATTTTTCTGACGCTCCCTCCTTGAATAGGGCTTTGCCCGTGAGTGATGGTGATGTATATATATATATATATATATATATATATATATATATATATATATATATATATATATATATATATATATATATATATATATATATATATATATATATATATATATATATATATATATATATATATTAGGAGTGGAGTGAAGTATCGGTATCGGTGAGTATATATATGTATATTTTTAGGTATCGGTATCGGCATTGGTATCGAGCTTTCAGGTATCGGTATCGGCAAAAAATTAGCGATACCGATACTAGATTTTTTAAAGTAACTTAATCCCATTTTCTTACATTTTTTTAAATATTCAATTTTTATAATACCAAATTTATAATACCAAATAAGTTTCGAATACCAAAGAGCATTGTTTTTCTTGATTTTCAAAATTTTCAATTAATTAATTACTAATTAATCGTTCAATAATTTTTTTGGATAATATTCTATATCTTTGTAACTACAAGTCCGATTTTGGTGAAATTCTTTGAATATCATAGATCAACTTATTATACTTAATTGTTCATTTGTTTCATTACTTATTTAAATTATGAAATTTTTTAGAATACTATTACATATTTTGTCACGTCGCTTCCCGATAATTTTGTTTCCAGAACATTGATATGTTGCTTTACACTAAAAGTGATATTTGAAATGAACAAACAGCTTTTCCATTTATATTCACGCCATTTCCTTCATACCATTTGGTTTGTTTTCTTAAATAGTTTATTTTTATTTAATTTATTTTTTTTTATTTTTAAATTATATTTAGATGGTATAAATATATATAAATTAATATATATATATATATATATATATATATATATATATATATATATATATATATATATATATATATATATATATAATATATATATAGAGTGGGTCGGGAGGTACGGGCCAAACTCAAGTGGTGGATTGTAGACAGGATAATAATGTAAAAAAAAAAAAAAAAAAAAAAAAAAAATCATATGTTCTTATCTGATTTACATTTGTTTTAATTTTATAGTGTGATGACAATTAAACAAAATATCATACTTTAACATTTGGGTTATCATAGTGTTATTTTAATAAATATTCGAAAATACTGCCATTGACCTATAAACCCTATCGGCTTCGTCTACAAAGGGCGGCTGTTGCTCTCCTGATTGCTTCATATCTTTCCATTAATAACGCTTGCTGTATTTTGAATACGTCGAATTAATGCATCCCGAGGGTCCATTTTTACTCTGTAAACGTCAGTTTTGAACCAGCCCCATAAACAATAATCTAGTACTGTGAGGTCTGAAGATCTTGGAGGACAACTAATTGGGCCATCGCGACCAATCCAAAGCTCTGGAAACCTTTCGTCCAAATGTTGCTTAACCTGACGAGCGAAATCTGCGGGTGATTCATCATGCTGAAAGTACATATACATTCGGATATTTAGAGGAACATCCTCCAACAGTCCTTGTAATTCATTATGCAAAAATTCGAAATAGTGGTCTCCCGTGAGGCGACTCTCAAATATGAAAGGGCAAATTAAATACCCATCGACCATACCACACCGCACGTTTACTGTAATCCTATGTTGAAAATTGCTCTCGACTGTTGAGTGGGGATTTTCGTCTGACTACATACACACTGCGCCGTCGAGGGTAAATGTTGCTTCATCCGTGAGAAAAGTATGCACGATAAAACACGATGATTATTATTTATTTATAAACCGACAAAATACCATACGTTTAGCATAATCTTCCGGTTATAGGTGTTGCACTCTCTTTACATGGTATGGTGTAAGCCTTGCTCGTTGACTGTGTTTATTACTCTTCTTTGTGGAATGTCCAATTGAGTGGCAATTCTACGTGAGATGGTCGTTGGATCTTCTCTTATTAGATCCAGAATATTTCCTACTTCTAAACCTTGGCGAAAGCTCGTTCGGATGTTATATCAGCACTGGGAAGTGTTCCAGTCTCGCACAGTTTGTTGAAAACTCTAACAAATACGTTTTTATTAGGATATCTGTTGACGATATTCTTCAACAGCAACTGTAGCACTCCCATTGCAAACCTATACACAAACAACATATTTGCATATTCTAGATGAGAATAGGTGTTCGGCATTTTGTAACACTTTAATGGTACAAACTCGAAAATGAACATGTAATCACTGTCGTAATACACTGACACATTAGCAGTAAGTACAATTAATCATATCTTCTCATCCGATTGTTATTTGTTTTCGAACATTTATAACCTTCGAACTATCAGATTGTCATTTGTTTTCGAACATTTATAAGTTTCGTAGACGAAGCCGAAATATTTGGAGGTCAATGGTGGTATTTTCTAAAATTTATTAAATTAACACTATAATAACCCAAATGTTAATGTATGATATTTTGTTTAATTATCATCACGCTATAAAATTAAAACAAATGTAAATCGGATAAGAACATGTGTTTTGTTTCCATTATTATCCTATGTACAATCCACTCCTTGAGTTGGTTCAGTTCCTTCCAACTCACCCATATATATATATATATATATATATATATATATATATATATATATATATATATATATATATATATATATATATATATATATTATATATATATATATATATGCCTTAATTGTGGTGTTCGCTAGGGTTCTGTTCTATCTCCTATTTTATTAATACTTTCATCAACTACCTTCTCAGCTATACTTCTAACTTTCTTCATTCTTATGACGACGACTCGGCTCTCTTTTCATTTAAAATCTACTCCCTCTTATGTTTCTCGTCTTCAACTTTCCAATTCCATTTTTGCAGATCTGCATGGGATTTCCAGGTGGGGCCACTACAACCTTGTGAAATTCAACTCTTTGTAAACTCAACTTCACATCTCTCTCTCAAATACACTTCCCAATTTTCCTATCTCCTTCGACGTGTCTCCAATCTCATCTATGAACAACATAAATATTCTTGGTCTAAATATAAATAGGAAGTTGACCTCTCGCATTCCACCACCATTGCGTAGCCCTCGCCGCACAAGGGGTGCCTTCCTTGCACAGGAACTTTGTGAGAGCATTACAAATTAAAGGCTAGCACGTTGTGGTACCTCCTCTCCAGCCACCTCTGTTCTGTGGAACTCCCTAAATTTGCATGTTTTTTCCTGTTGTATTTAACCTACCTCTCTTTAAATCTTCTATCTGCACCAACATGAGGAATCTACGTTAGGTTTGGGATTGTGTGTGTTATATATATATATATATATATATATATATATATATATATATATATATATATATATATATATATATATATATATATATATATATATATATATAAGGGATGGAGTGAAGTATCGGTATCGGCAAGTATCGGCATATTTTCCGATACCGGTATCGGTATCGGTATCGGTATCGGTACCTTTTCAGTATCGGTATCGATATCGGCAAAATTTTTGGATAAGAGTAAAGTATCGGTATCGGTAGTATCGGTAGTAGTATCGGCATATTTTCCGATACCGATACCGGTATCGGGTATCTGGTAATTTTTAGGTATCGGTATCGGTAAAAATTTTGGTATTGCTCCATCCTAATATATATATATATATATATATATATATATATATATATATATATATATATATAATATATTATATATATATATATATATATATATATATATATATATATATATATATATATATATATATATATATATATATATTTACAATGCACCCTCCTAGAAAAGGGCTATTCACATAAATGATGGTAATAATATTAATATATAGGAACCGACCGGGGACCCGGCCACGGCCCCGGCCCCGGCAAACCCCGGCCATTTTTACTGGCCCCGGCCCTGGCTAAAAATCGTGGAAAACCGGGGTTTGCCTGCCGGGGTTGAAAAGGCAAATTTTACTTAAAAGGGAGTTCAGTTTCAAAAAAAATTTACTTTTCAGCCGATTCTCTTGAAAATTTCACTGTATGTAGTTTTTTTCCCAGTAAAAAAAAAAGTCCAATTATAGCGTTTTTCTGAGTCTATAACTGTTAAAAAGTTTTTTTTTTTTTTTTTTTTTTTTTTTTTTTTTTTTTTTTTTTTTTTTTTTTGAAAATTTGACCCTTTTTCAAATGAATGACGAAATCAAACCACTTTTTGGAATGATCTGAAATTTGGATTGTACATTCAAAGTTCTATGTTCTACCAAAGCTTCTTACAGACTTTTGTTCCCAGATT
>SEYY01002068.1:140000-142500 GCA_009176605.1 Armadillidium nasatum | reverse complement strand
CATCCAATTCCTCATTTAATCCATTTCATATTCATCCCTTTATCCATCCATTCATTCAATTCTTCATTTAATTCATTTTTTATTCATCTCTTTTTTTCGTCCATTCATCCAATTCTTCATTTAATCCATTTTTTATTAATCCCTTTTTTTTGTCCATTCATCCAATTCTTTATTTAATCCATTTTTCATTACTCGTTCCATTTTTTTTATTCATTTAAAGAGTTCCATCATAAGTTTTAGTGGCATCATCAGGTTCCGATTTGGAGAAATATTACGTTCGTCGAAATGACTTTGATCATTTTATATATGACCTTTCCTTAATGAGAGTAATTTCATTCCAAAACTTTTCCCCTAAACAAACTCAAAATTTATAATATATATATATATATATATATATATATATATATATATATATATATATATATATATATATATATATATATATATATATATATATATATATATATATATATATATATATATATATATATATATATATATATATATATATATATATATATATATATATATATATATATATATATATATATATATATATATATATATATATATATATATATATATATATATATATATATATATATATATATATATATATATATATATATATATATATATATATATATATATATATATATATATATATATATATATATATATATATATATATATATATATATATATATATATATATATATATATATATATATATATATATATATATATATATATATATATTATATTATATATATATATATATATATATATATATATATATATATATATATATATATATATATATATATATATATATATATATATATATATATATATATATATATATATATATATATAATATATATATATATATATAATTGGACTTGACAGTGCTTCAGAAACTTAGATTTTAAAATAATTCTTTAGAATTTTTCCAGACATTCTTTAAATTCTTTTGTCAAAAGAAATGGTGAAAATATTTCTTGTTTTTTTTTTTTTTATTTTCATATTTTAGATATTATAAAACAGAATAATTATAAAATCTTCAAAGAGAATTTAATAATTGAATAATTAATTATTAATCAAAAATTTAATATTTAAATTTAATATTTAAAGAATATTAACATAGATGAAATCTTACTTTTGGTGTTTGAAATTTTTAAATATGACATATTGGAAAAATATTATCGTGATTTATATAAATACCTGAAAAATTTCATATTTTTCCTATATATATATATATATATATATATATATATATATATATATATATATATATATATATATATATATATATATATATATATATATATATATATATATATATATATATATATATATATATATATATATATATATATATATATATATATATATATATATATATATATATATATATATATATATATATATATATATATATATATATATATATATAATATATATATGCCAGAAAATTGGTGATGACGATAGCGATGACGATGAAAAATATATGTCGATTATAATAATAATAATAATAATAATAATAATAATAATAATAATAATAATAATAATAATAATAATAATAATAATAATAATAATAATAATAATAATAATAGTAATAGTAAAAATAAAAATATAATAATAATAATATTAATAATAATAATAATAATAATAATAATAATAATAATAATAATAATAATAATAATAATAATAATAATAATAATAATAAATATTAATAATAATAATAATAATAATAATAATAATAATAATAATAATAATAATAATAATAATAATATATTAGGGATGAACAGGATAGGAAATTTCAGTGCACAATATAAAACCCAGTCGAGAAATGGAATACATTAGGAAATACAAAAAAAATTTACATTTTGTTTGGAAGATGATAGTGCACCCACACAGTATAATATAATATAATATAATATAGTAAAATATAGTATAATATAATATAATATAATATAATATAATGTTAGTGCACCCAAACAGCAGCAGTGTGGGTGCACCATCATAGGGCGAAAGATAAATTTTAATTTTTGTATTTTTAATACTTTTAGAAATATTTTAGATAAATATATCAATTACGTATCAAGACGTAAACCAAGGTCTCTGTGCATTTAAAAACAAATTTTCCACAAACTAAGAAAAAGAACGAATGTTTCATTCCTAAAACCAATGTTGCTGAACATTCTGAAATTTAAAACTCCCGGGATATTTTCAGCTATAACTTCTATGTAAAAAAAAACTGTTTTAAATAAATAAAATAAATAAATAAATAAAAAATCAGCAACATTATATGCAAAATATATATATGTATATAAAAAAAAACAAAAAAAAAACGTATTTTCCCTTCAACAATAGCAGTAAATCTAGTCTTTATAAAGTTTGAATCAGTGAAGCTGAAGCCATCGGACCAATAAATCAAAAATTCACTTCAAAAAACGAGACGAATTCGTCTTTTCACAAAAGATTTTATTAAAAGTTT
>SEYY01002068.1:125000-127500 GCA_009176605.1 Armadillidium nasatum | reverse complement strand
GCTCCAAATCTGACTCCAACTTCAACTCCAACTTCGACTCCGTTTCCAATTCCTATTCCAATTCCGACTCCGGCTTCGACCCCAGCTCCGAATCCAATTCCGACTCTGGATTATTTCAGCTATTACCACCGCTGAAGTTACACTTAAAAAAAAAATCAGTAATTTTAGATTTTGAAATTTATGAAACAAAACGAAAAAGAATGCTTATTACTTTACTCTATTATTTTCACTTACAATTAAATATATGAAGTCTAATTTACTATAAAAATTATTTTAACTCTTTTTTTTTTCAAGGTCCTATTCCACGTGAAAGTTTATCTGCGTTTCTGTTACTTCTTCGGATCTTTCGGTTCTCACTCCACAGCCCTGACCAATTCTACTGATCAAGAGACTAGGGTGATGTAAGCAAGTTTTGAAAGCACCCAAGAACACTCAACGTCTTATATGCTTGTTCGGTAAGAGGAATCATACAATCTTTCGAAGATAGATCCGGAGAAAAGGAATTATAAAGGAAAATTATTAAGGAAGTCTTTATTGTTTTGATTTCATAGAAAGGATTGTTATTGTGAATGACCATGTCTGGAACAGATAAAAGAACTGACCTTTAGAAACATTTCAAACTATTGTGCTTATTGTATGAAAAATAAAATAATTGATCTGTTAAGTATGTGTTATGATTTGTGACAGACTTTAAGAAATATTGAAAAGTATCTTTTTTTTTATTTTTAAAATAAAATATGCAATTAAAAACTAGCGTTTTCATGAACCTTAAAGTAATTGATATGTGATTATTCTTGCTTTATTTATTTAAATACCTAATGTATTATTTTAATAAAAGAATTGAACAATTTAGACATACATCATTTTTTTAATTAAGTTGTTCACACATTTCCAGATGAGGTTGATTGTGTGATAACTTCTCGTTACTCGTCTTCTGCTTGAGCCTTCGAAACTATATTTGTTCCTTTCCTGGTGAAGAAACAATAACACAGCTTTTCACCCTGTTTAGTTATGAAATAATGGTTGCAGGGAATTAAAAATGACTTCAAGTTATTTAGAGGTGATGGCTGTAGCTGCTAATTGCAGAAATTATTTGTGCTGTTATTCACATTTTAAAAAACTGCATACTTTGAAGACTGGAATAGAATAGTTTTGATAAACTCATGCAGCTACTAACTGTTTGTTTTCCTGTTTTTAATGAACACACAAATATAACTCCTTTGAAATAGTGAGGTAGGAAATTGATCGAGCACAATGTTTAATTAAAATAGGTAATCAATAAAATTATGTTTTAGAACAAATTATATTGAACAACTTATGTTATTTGATTAAAGTGTCCTCAAAAAAATGGGTTACTGCAAATAAGAGATCAATTCTAATTCTAGCCAATTCATTTTTTCTAGTTCACCGTGCTTATACAAAGGAAATATTCACTACATGAATTCACACAATATTGAATTAGAGGCTGTAGCTTATCAACCTAGAAAAGATCTTTACGCGGATTCGAATTGACGAATAAATTGATTTTTTTCCTTTTTATTAATATATTAAACTCACGTTTGTAATATTTTAACGTAGCAATTATATACAACACAAGAAACGAGTGTTATAGTACATATTTCATCACTAAGGGCTATTTTCACGTCAATCACTTTAAATGAAATGTATTTGCCTATTCCTCAACTCAGAATCTTA
This sequence comes from Armadillidium nasatum, assembly GCA_009176605.1. NCBI lineage: Eukaryota > Metazoa > Arthropoda > Malacostraca > Isopoda > Armadillidiidae > Armadillidium > Armadillidium nasatum. The sequence continues at coordinate 125,805 of SEYY01002068.1, read as the reverse complement.
ATCAGCGCTTTATAAGTCAAAATAAATATTTAATAAACTTCATTTTATTAGCATTAATAGAGAAAGAGAATATATATTAAATAGCAAAACTTTATGTGTATTTTAGATTTAAATGTATAAGAGAAATGTGCATTACCTTTAATTGGGTTATAAATATGGTACTATACGATGAGAATTTCATTTAAGATAAAAATTCATTATATTTAAAAGTACAACCCTTAAACCCTTCTAAAAATCATCTGCCACACAAACATTAAAGTTAAGAGATGGAAAAAAATTAATTTTCTCTAAAACTTATGTGTTACATTTTTCATGTGACATTCTACAGTCAAAGTAAACGTTATATAAAGTTGTAAAGATAAGTTAAAGGGTAACTAAACAAATCTTTTTAAAGCAATGCTAAATCTTCCTAGAATTCTTTAATCTACTTATATTTGCAAGACAGGTTATTATATTATGAAAAAAGAATGATCATATATTGACAATATTGCACTTGGGCCTAGATATTTCCTTATATTGTTAAATATCAGTGATTTGCCACTACTTTGGGTCAGATACAAAAGCGATAGGTTTGTGTGGTCAAAAGCCTCAATTTCAGTCCCCGGTGAGAGTCTTAGAAATAAATTCCTTCGAGAGCTTTTCCCCTTCAATAGAGAAGTGCCCGACAAGTTATAGAGTTTAAAACAGATAGAAATTACTTCAGCTTCTAATGATTCTTTCTTTTATTCTCTACAACAGAGAGTTCCAAGGATCACTCTAAATTCATAGTACTGTTAGTGATCAAGGATTGTACAATTCTCAACTT
>SEYY01002068.1:110000-117500 GCA_009176605.1 Armadillidium nasatum | reverse complement strand
ATATATATATATATATTTTAGATTTTTTTTTTAAAGATTTTTGGCAAAAAGTTATAATGCTAAAATTTTGAAGTATTTATAAAGAAGACCATTAAATATATACATTCGCATATATATATATATATATATATATATATATATATATATATATATATATATATATATATATATATATATATATATATATATATATATATATATATATATATATATATATATATATATATATATATATATATATATATATATATATATATATATATATATATATATATATATATATATATATATATATATATATATATATATATATATATATATATATATATATATATATATATATATATATATATATATATATATATATATATATATATATATATATATATATATATATATATATATATATATATATATATATATATATATATATATATATATATATATATATATATATATGTGTGTGTGTGTGTATGTGTGTGTGTATGTATGCATGATTGTATGTGTGTGTGTAGGTGTTTGTTTGTGTGTGTAAGTCATTGGGATTTTAATGGTAAAATTTTGACATTTAGAATAAAAACATAGCAGACGTTCAAAATTTATTTTAAATGAACAAAACTCTTCATGTATGTCATTGAAATTAGTATTTGTCCTGTTCATTAATCAGTCACGCACACTTACAAAGGCACAGATTCATTTATATTTATAGATACATTTTATCTTACCTTGTATCATAATTCATATATATTTAGGTATACATTTTTATCAAACCGGTTTCACCTTGGGGAAGAGATGTTCATTTTTAGGAAGTTGCGAACAATATTATTTAGTCTAAATCGCTGGTCATGCAATCTGCATATATTCTGAGTGTAATTATCTTGACTAATGAAAGAAAAAGTAGTGGCACCTATTTGCGTTAGATGAGAACTTAGTCTCCAGCTTTATATATAGATGAAGCAGGAATCACTTACAATATATTTGGCCTATATTATATATGAATTATTTTCAGAGAGCCTCAATTCGGCGAGCTGAAAGAGTTCCTCATTTGATGTACTGAATACCATAACTTATGAAAATAAGTACTTGACTTTAAACAAATAATAATATTTATTTTTTTAAATGTAACGTTGATCAATATTATTTGATTGAATAGTAAGGTAATTGTCTAAACTATTTTAAAACACAAAGAATAAAGAATAGGTAACGCTAAGGACCTGTAATAGACCGATAGTTAATGTAGTAATGTAGACTTAATGTAGTAAATTTCCTTACGAGAAAATCAATTAATTTTATATTACCTATTAATGTTTGATGCATTTACATATCTCAGGAAATATCTTGAGATCAAAGTTTTAAATTCTTATTTTTTATACTTTTATGTTTTATTTAAACTTGATTAATTAAAAATGTTCTGCAATAATTAAACAACTTATTTAAATTTTTTAATTGTTCTTTCTTTATTTTTTAGGGGTAGCAACAAGAAAAATCAATTTTGACATATAAGGGCCTACCTTTGAATTGGAGAACAAAAAGCAATCTGCATCTATTCAGTAATAAATCCTTATCCTTAACGTACGATAGATTTATTCAAAAACCAAAACACCAGAGACATTCAAATATGAACTTTATTTACAGATATGAACTTTATTTAATATTATTTAAATTTAAACCTCACTAGTTTATGTAATTTAAATTTATAAACTTTAAATTAGAGGTTATTTAAGACACATTTAAGGATATTACTAGTGGATTATAACTGAAATTATTACTGTTTGTTACACCATTCGTATTTTAAATTACATAAATTTAAAATTTAAAATTTATAAATTTAAACTTACATAAACTAGTGAGATTTAAATTTACATAATATTAAATCAAATTGAGAGTAGCTTAGGAAGTTTTGATTCTTTATGTGGATTCTAGGATGAAAATTCCTAAAACGTTTCCCTGCCCCACCTCGGGAAGTGTTAATTTTAATATATATATATATATATATATATATATATATATATATATATATATATATATATATATATATATATATATATATATATATATATTTTAATAACAGCCTGATGAGGGAGACAGGAAACAGGTCTCTGAAACAGTTGTCACTTCTCTTTTTGTATTTAATCCTCCGTTGTTGATAATTTTTTTATCTTCAATGTTAATCTTTTTAGTTTTGCTTATTATATTTTTAATTATAATAGTTTTAAATACTTATGTTATATATATATATATATATATATATATATATATATATATATATATATATATATATATATATATATATATATATATATATATATATATATATATATATATATATATATATATATATATATACTTAAGAGAAATAATTGATAGTTTTATTATATTTCCATTAGGAAGATGACATCATAGACCCCAATACATCGAAGGTAAAGAAGAAAACAAAACGGGGGGGGTAGGTTTAAATGACCTTGATTGGGGGATTTTGAAAGAGAAGGGAAAGGAGGCAAAGAGAGTTTGGATGTTATTTAAAAGTTGATTGTTTTGTAATTCAATTTTTACGACTGATTGAATTTTCTTTTGATTTAAACGTTTCCGACTGCAGAACATATGAAGTAAATTATAGCGAATGTCCAACTTTCATCGCGTTTGTTTCTGTGCTTAAATTTAGGTCCGGAATTTGATTTGCACGAATAGACATGAACGCTAATTTCTCATTTTTGCTTATACTTAAATACGTATAGTGTATTGTGTATAATTTATAATATATATATATATATATATATATATATATATATATATATATATATATATATATATATATATATATATATATATATATATATATATATATATATATATATATATATTATATATATATATATATATATATATATTATATATATATATATATATATATATATATTTTATACCGATACCGGTATCGGTATCGGAAATATGCCGATACTATATACCGATACCGATACCGATATACTCTTTCCAAAAATTTTGCCGATATACCGATATGAAAATATACCGATACCGATACGGTATCGGAAAATATGCCGATATGCCGATACCGATACCGATACCGATACTTCATCCATCCCATAATATATATATATATATATATATATATATATATATATATATATATATATATATATATATATATATATATATATATATATATATATATATATATATATATGCATATATATATATATATATATATATATATATATATATATATATATATATATATATATATATATATATATATATATATATATATATATATATATATATATATATATATATATATATATATATATATATATAGCCAATTTAATATAAATGAAGAGTTTTCCATAGGAAGCACAATGGAAATATTTTACTTTTATCTCTTCAGAGAAAAATTGGTATTCATTTTTATTTAAAAATTTCTACCCATTCTTTCATTTACCATTTTGCAGTTAATTTATATACCTTTTTAACTTAGGAAATACACCTTTACACAGGTTTATTTTCTATCAACATATATATATATATATATATATATATATATATATATATATATATATATATATATATATATATATATATATATATATATATATATATATATATATATATATATATATATATATATATATATATATATATATATATATATATATATATATATATTATATATATATATATATATATATATATATATATATATATATATATATATATAATATATATATATATATATATATATATATATATATATATATATATATATATATATATATATATATAATATATATTATATAAAAGGGGAGTCCTTTGAGATGGTTTTAGCTTTTCTCTCTCTTTAAGGTTTTCTTTCGAACTGTCGTAGTGCAGAGGTAACACTCGTTATTATCAGCTTAGAGATCAGGGTTCAATCTCTCTTACAGCAGAGTTATAAGCTTGTATATTTTAAATCTCGGAGCCATGTAGTTTTAATACTAGCTTACATATATATTATATATATATATATATATATATATATATATATATATATATATATATAATATATATATATATATATATATATATATATATATATACTTTTATTTTTTTCTCCTCTGGACCTTCCTCACAAAAAGGGCCACACCACTTTCAGGAAATACGTGACTCCCGCTGACCGTTGCCAAAGGTCTCTCAGAGAGAGAGAGAGAGAGAGATGATGGTGGGTTCTGTGTTGTGTGAGGGAGGGGTATCTCTGAAAGAGGTGCTCTGTTGTTTCCGGTTCTTGCATACATCTCTGGCATATTGGAGATAGTGTGTTTTGTATATTGAATCTATGTTTGTATACTTATAGGTTAAGGAGATGTCCTGACCTCAATCTGGATAGAGCAATTTTGGTTTTGCCTGGTAAGGTGTTTTGTGCATTTGATATGTCGGGTGGTTGTGTGTTGAGTAGCTGATTTGGGTTTTGAGATAATTTTTTTTTTATGAAAGTGTGAATGTGTTTGTTTAGTGAAATGTTGTGTGCAGGAGGTGAGATGGCTCTGAATATGTTACTGTAGTATTGGATGATGGGAATGATTTTAGATAGTATCTGGTAGATTATAGTGACATGGGTGTAATATGTCAAGAGTGTTGGAGTAGAACTGTGTGCCTATCATGTCTAGGATGAACATGGATCGGAAGGATTTTTGTTTCTTCGTGTAAGTGTTGATTTTTTTTAACACTGCTTGTGATGATTCGCAGGGCGGTATTTTAATTTTTTTGTAATTTCTCTGTGTTTGAAGGTGAGGTGGCAGGATACCAGGCTGGGGATGCGTATTTTAGTGTTAGTCTGATGAACTGTTTGTATGATATTGTGAGGGTGGTTAGTTCATTACAGAAGTTGTGTTGTGACAGTGTTCGTATGAGCATAGTTCCTTTTTGCGGTGTTGGTTATGTTTAAAATGTGTTTTGAGAAGGTAAAGTGTGTATCATGTGTGAGGCCTAGAATCTTTGGAGCTTTGTTCAGAGGAATAAGGGTATTATTTAGTTTTACATGAGGGTGGATAGAGTATTGGTGTTTATCGGTGGTAATTAGAGTGATTGAGAATTTTTCAGGGGAGGCTGTCATTCTGTTGGATTTTAGCCATGTTTCCAGCTGTTGGATATATGATTGAGAGAGTGAAGTAGTTGTGGGTATGGAAGGTTTTGTATCGTTCTGAATATGTTGTCGGCATATGTTATCAGTTTTACTTCTGAGGTTTGTGGAGTGGGTATGCCTGTTATGTATAGATTAAATAGCAGATGAGATAGGATTGCTCCCTGTGGGACACCATTTCTTAGTTTTACTGTTTTTGAATAGAGTATTTTTGTTGGAAAATTGGGCTGTGCGGTAGGAGAGGAAGTTGGATATCCAATTTTTGTAATTGATGGGTATAGGGGAGTATAAGATTTTTTGTATGAGGTTATGTCTGGGAACTGTATCAAAAGCTTTGATGATGGCCACGAGTATGGTCCTGTGGGGTGACTTTTTGTTGAGGCCGTTTATTATGTTTTGGGATACGGTGGTGAAGGCTGTGGTGGTTCAGTGGGATTTTTTGAATCCGTGTTGAAAGTGTGGTGGTTTGTATGAGTGGTTGTATTTTTGTATGTATGAGTTTTTCTAAGAGTTTGCAAAGTGTGGATAGGAGAGAGATCGGGCGAAATGAAGAAGAGAGGTTTGGATCTTTCCTGGGTTTTAGTCTGGGGGTCATTATTGCCTTCTTCCATATTGCGGGATGAAGTTGTATGTGAAAGATGTGTTGTATATTTGGGTTAGGTATGTAGTAGCTGTGGGTCCTAGGTGTTTTAGGTGTAAGTTTGAGATGTTATCTGGGGAGTTATTGAGTGTTTTGATTCCTTGGGTAGTATCTTGGTTAGAGAAGGTAGGGATTGGATTGTGCTCTAAGTGTGTTTGTTTGAGCTGTTGGATTATTTCCCTATTGTTGATATGTTTGAGTAGAGCTGAGTTAGAATGTTGCAGTGTTGTTTGGGTGAAGGGGAGTGTTGTTTTCCTTCAAGGTTTCGTTTAGTATTGGAGAGTTGTTTTGGGCAGTTGACATGTACTTTTGTCATTGAGGTTTATTAGGCTGTTTTGTAGGTATTCTATGAATTTATTTGTTTTGTGAATTGACATTAGTGTTAAGATTTGTGTATTTAGGTTTTTTATTTGAGTTGTGTGGTCAGTTGTGTGTGATCTGTGTTGTAGGACTTTGTTTCTTTGCTTTACAAGGTCGTAGATTTCTGGTGTAAAAAAGAGGATGTAGTGTTTCCTGTAATCTTTGGGAATGTATATGTTGGAATGCTTTGTGTATTATTTTAGCGAGGGAGTTGATGGTTAAATGTAAAGAGTGTGGGTTGATTATTTCTTGTTGGATCAAATAAGTTTCTATGTGGTACGTGAAATTAGTCCAGTTTGCTTTTTTTGTAATTTGTGAAGGTTAATTGTTTTCTTGTGGTATATGAGTTTATCAAATGTGTATGTAATTATTATAGGGATATGATCAGATGGTAGGAACTATTTCCGTTTTCCATGTGAGTTTTGTATGGAGCGATGGTGATAAGAAGGTTATGTCAGGGGCTGATGGAGATTGGTTGGACTTGTTGGGGTAGGTATATATATATATATATATATATATATATATATATATATATATATATATATATATATATATATATATATATATATATATATATATACTTATATATATATATATATATATATATATATATATATATATATATATATATATATATATATATATATATATATATATATATATATATATATATATATATATATATATATATATATATATATATATATATATATATATATATATATATATATATATATATATATATATATATATATATATATATATATATATATATATATATATATATATATATATACATATACAAATAATATGATATAAACCATAAACAATTATTACTCATCATTAAATGAAAAAACGAATTAGGAACATTATAATTAAAAGGATTTACGATTAACCCTTCCCCCAATCCCTACCCCCCCATTCCACCCTCCACCCACCCACCCCACCCCCAAAAAGTGCATCTTTTTCCTCTTCAAGAAAAACTATTAAAAACGTCTTTAAAAACTATTAAAATTGTAATACTTTAAGTAATTGTCGTAATAAACTCTTTCAGCGTCCATCATTAATTCTTTTATAGAATATAAATTCTTCTGTTTCGATATTTATAAAAGTAACTTTATTAATAGATCAACTGTTAATTGACGAATATATATATATATATATATATATATATATATATATATATATATATATATATATATATATATATATATATATATATATATATATATATATATATATATATATATATATATATATATATATATATATATATATATATATATATATATATATATATATATATATATATATATATATATATATATATATATATATATATATATATATATATATATATATATATATA
>SEYY01002068.1:102500-105000 GCA_009176605.1 Armadillidium nasatum | reverse complement strand
TAATAATAATAATAATTATAGTAATATTAATGAAACTCAAATTTCATTAAAATTTATTCAGAAAGAGTCCATTTACAAGTTTATAATATTTCAATAGGTAGTACCCTACCAACTACAATTATAATTATCCTACGATACTTGTCCGGTTCCCTATAAAGGGCTACTAAGGGCCCCATTGGGCCTCATTGAGTCCCAAAGAATAGTAGATATTTAATATCTAAATTTATTTAATAAAAAATAAAATATTAATTTGACGAGTATAATATATAATATAATATGTAATACAATATTAAATATATAATATAATATTAATATTAATAATGCAAAGAAGTTAAACTCGCAATAATAATAACAATTACAGCATTAAACCGATAAAAAAAAGGTAAAACCATGGTAACAATTTTCAGAAATTTTGGTAATAATTATAATAGAAATGATAATATAATAACAATAATGATAATTATAATTATAACGAAAATAATAATAATAAAAATAATAACTACAATAATGATAATAATAATAATATTAAGAGCAATTATAATAATAGGAAAAGTAATAATAATAATAATAATAATAATAATAATAATAATAATAATAATATATTAAGTCCAAATAATAATGATAATAATAATAATAATAATAATAATAATAATAATAATAATAATAATTTTTAAAATAATAACAATAATAATATATTAATTCAATAATAATAATAATAATAATAATAATAATAATAATAATAATATTATTATTATTATTATTATTATTATTATAATAATATATAATAATAATAATAATAATATATAATAATAATTATAATAATAATAATAATGATAATAATAATAATAATAGTAATAACAATAATAATAATAAGTAAATCAATTCTATTTACATAAATTTATTTGCTGAATCGCGTTTACACTTGAGCACGTTTCCAAGAGAGCTCAGTTATTAGAAACTTTCCCTTTACTTCATTTTGCAAATGCGATTTTATTTATTTATTTATTTTTTATTTTTTTATTTTTATTTTTTATTTTTTATTTTATTTTTATTTTTTTTAATTTTTGTTATTTATTTTTTTTTTATATAGAAGAAAATCGAGGCTTGTCGCTGCATTCACGCTTGCGAAATCAATTTGATTTATTTGCACAAGTCTTATTTTAAAGTCTTTTGTGAGCAGAGAATTATATATATGTATGTATAGTTTATATATATATAGTATATAATATATATATATATATATATATATATATATATATATATATATATATATATATATATATATATATATATATATATATATATATATATATATATATATATATATATATATATATATATATATATATATATATATATATATATATATATATATATATATATATATATATATATATATATATATATATATATATATATATATATATATATATATATATATATATATATATATATATATATATATATATATATATATTCTTCGGAAAAGTTTAATAGAACAAATTTGACATTATTATTACTGAAAATTTAAAATATATAAAACTAAGTCGTTGAAGGATCTTATATTTATAATTATTATAATTAACTAAAATCTTCTTTAGATGAAATATTTCCTGGAGCAATCGAGAAGATACACATTGCTCTGTCACAACGACCTTTCGAAGAACCTGAATTATTCTAGATGATTCTTCTAATTTCAATATACTGACTGTCAAATATATAAAGAATTGTTATTCAATTTTTTCAGTGATTTTTAAATTTAAATTTATTTAATCTAAAATATATGGGAATTTACTGTCCCTCAAGCTTTAATTTTAATTTATGGATTTTTGTTTGTATTTTGAGAATAAGTCAGAATAAACTTTAATTACCTTTAAGAAAAACTCCTGGCCATGCATCTCGAAAGGAGTCTTCGAAGTCAAAGATAAACGTCACTAGTGTAGCTAAGTGATACGAGATGGATTCCTTGAAAGATATTCAGTTGAGGATCCACATCTGAGATTCCCAAGTTCCTCACGGCAGCCATCTGAACTGATTACTTTTTAGTATTAGTAACGATGTTCATTCCTAAATAATAAAGATTAATATAATTGAAAAAAAGTAATAACATTTACTTTGTTTGATGATCAAGTTGTTCTAATTTTTTTCGAACTGCCCTCCGCGTTTTCTAATTTTCTTCACGAAGAAAATTTGGTTGGTTTGGAGAGCTTTCTTAACATATATAGAGCCCCAATGCGAAATATATACTTGTGTTCAAGTGCTATGTGTTTTTACAAATGATAGGTTGTTATTTCCTTTTAATAATGAATTCAGGTAATCATTGCTTTGAATTATGTTTCCCTTTGAAACTGTCTAATTTTCTGAAAACGTAAAACATTTTCTGTGATTTTACTCTGTTAAATTATTACTTTTTCCTTTTTTTAAGTAAATTTTGGCTTTTAAAACAACATATTCAAATAAAACTAAAGAGTTTTGTAAAAACAATAATTGTAAAAGATGT
>SEYY01002068.1:77500-85000 GCA_009176605.1 Armadillidium nasatum | reverse complement strand
ACCTCCACCTCACTTCACTTACTCTTCTCACTTTTCTCTAATTCTTCTTATATAGTCACACTTTTTCTATTCATTATCTAACCTCCCACTCGCACGACCTTCAACATCCTATCATTCCCTTCTATCGCTTCCTCACCTCTCTCATCCTATTCTACTTATATATTATTTTATATTATATATATAATATATATATATATATATATATATATATATATATATATATATATATATATATATATACTGTATATATATATATATATATATATATATATATATATCCAATAACCCATCCTTCAACTCCTGATACTATCTCCCTTCTTCCCAGCACATAATAAACATTCTTTCCAATCAGTCAATCACCTCTCAGGATGCCTTCCTTAACTTTCACCTTTTCACCTTTCTTACCACTACCTCCACCTCCTCCACCTCCTCTCTTCTTATCTCACTACTACATCTCCATCATTCCTCACCATCAACCATTGTCCCACTCCAAACTCTCCATTAAATAATTCACTAAAATTTCTTTTCCGCCTTTCTTCTAACTCCTTCTTATTTGGAATCTTTTCTACCATCCCCACTTCCCCTTTCCCTGTTCTTCTCTCCTTCTCCTCGCTTTATTCACCTCTTTTCAAATCATCCAACTTTTTTCCTTAAAATTATTTGTTGAGTTTCTTCAATACCTTTTTACTAGTTTCTTTTTAGACCTCTTAACGTCCCTCTTCACATCCATATATATTATATATATATATATATATATATATATATATATATATATATATATATATATATATATATATATATATATATATATATATATATATATATATATATACAGTATATATAAACATGTCTCGGAGATGCTTTGAGTGGCAGTATACAAACAATGTGCCTCTAGCATTATTCAACCATCATTAGTTGGGAGTTGGTGGCTTCCAGTGATGGTTGGTGCCGCCAAATCTTCGTCGTATGCTTTGCTTTGGTGGGCAGACTTATTTTTTTTTTAATTATTATCTGCATTATTATCTGTCTTTATTTTCAATTCTGCCTTGTTGAATACTACATCTTTTCTTCTAGAACACACCTCTTATTCATAACAAAAAATCAAATGATAGAGCATTCTGGCAACAAATCTTTCTCTACTCCCTCGTACTGTCTCTATCCACATTTTCAGCTGAAGGCATCTATTCTCCCATATGTGCGAAAATATGATGTTTGTTCTCGTGTCTCTAATTTGGAGTCCCGAGTTTTGCACTTTCTGACTAGGTCGTCTTGCCAATCCGCGACTAAATTCATTTGTTCTATTATTTTATCTTGTAACTCTACAGACTATATGAAATTCTTCCACTATCTAAACTCCAAAAATAGAGCACATTCTTTCTTCTCCTTTTTCTGAAATCATCGTTTTAAGAGATTTCATTATTCACCATATTCATTACTCGCTATTTACATCATTCACTCCTACATCAATGAAAAATTTTCTTGGTATTTCGATGTTGAAAATTCGTCAGATCTGAACTCATAATTCTTTTATTTCCTTTAAAATAATTGGAATTGCTCAGAGCATAACCGTGGTAACTCTCTATGGCATAAAGGTGTACTTTCTCTTTAATTAAATCTGAGAAATCTTGGTTTAACTATTCGCAGCAGACATGCTGGATTCAAGAATTTCCGTCATCTTCTTCAACTCACGCAACCTATATTTCTTCTCAGAATTGTGTAAAATCTACTCTCCGTTAGATTGAAAATGTTCCTCGTAGAAAATGCAAAGATCTTTCTGGTTCCTCTTCATCACACACACTCATATATATATATATATATATATATATATATATATATATATATATATATATATATATATATATATATATATATATATATATATATATATATATATATATATAATATATATATATATAGAGAGAGAGAGAGAGAGAGAGAGAGAGAGAGAGAGAGAGTTTGGCAGAATAGGCCTGAAAATTTTTTTACATACAAAATACGAAATACATATGAAAAATATAATTAAAAACAAAATATATTTCATAAAAGTATTTCAAAATTAAATACATGTTCCTCAAAATAAATTTATAATCCATTTTTAAATACATTCACTTTTAAAGTGTCATGCAAAACTATAATTTAAATAAAAAACGTTTTTTCATAAATATATACACAATAACAATAACAATATATATATATATATATATATATATATATATATATATATATATATATATATATATATATATATATATATATATATATATATATATATATATATATATTTTACTGTGTAGCAACGAAAGAGTTTCAAAATTAGCGTTACTGAAGCGGTATCCTTTTAGTGATCGAGTTATTCATGCATGGAACAAGAGCTGTCCTACAGATCTACACTATTTTAAAGCTTCGTTATTCTGAAGAAAGAAGCTACGAATCACCGGATAAATTTGGGGGCTTTCGATTGTGTGATTTTCGTCATGTAAAAATGAAAGTACTTCATATTCACTTTTAAAGTTTCAGAATTAAAACCCATTTTGTTAAAGCCAAAATATTCAATTCTTTTCTTGCCTTATAAACTTTAATCAATTTATGTAATGCGTATACATTAGGACTGGTAATTTTGGTAAATTGCTGTAGTTTCCTTTCTCACAAGGCCCTTTGGGCATTGAATAAAAAGCGGATTACGCAAGCCAAAATTGCATCTTGTGCATTTGAATCTGTTTTCAACATTGTTCATATATTTACCAAAACACAAACACAGATATTTGCCAATACGTTTATCAAAAGGTTACAATTGCAGTAAGAGGTGGTTCTGCGTAATGGATGCTATTGATATTACTAGTAAAATAAAAAGAAAAATTAATAAAGCAAAATAACAACCTTTGCAGTGATTATTACTACTAGTACTTTACAACTTATGAATAATTAAATTCCATAAGGCAAAGGTGTTATTCCGAACTGTTACGTGTTCGGTCACGCAAGATTTGTTTTGAATTGTAATTCAACGACCTTTGGTTCATCCTATTTAGAAGCGTTTTGTATTTAAAATAAATTGTACTGTGTTTCAATACATTAAAGTGTATTTTAGATATGCATTGAAATAATTGTATATCGAAGTATTTAATAATATTTTATTAATTACATATATTTAAATATGTATTTAAAAAACAAATGTATTTGAATACAGGTCATTTCATATATATATATATATATATATATATATATATATATATATATATATATATATATATATATATATATATATATATATATATATATATATATATAATGCTAATGCAATAAAAATATGGCCTTGTCAACACCAAAAAATAAAAACCGTTGAATGAAATTAATTAATTAAATAAATAAACGCATAAATAAATAAATAAATATATAAGGGAATAAATGGATGAAAAAATAAATAAATCATCATTAGAATGAAAGGGGAGCGTAACTTCACTTTTAAAGAATGGAAAATCAATCGCTAAATTAAGGGAGAGAAAAAGATTCAAAAATATTCGATCAAACGCCGTAAAAAATTCAGTGCCAAAAGTAAAGAGAAAAGAAAAGTAATTTGATAAATTCTGAAATTTGAACGAAAATATATGGAAATTTATTGCATAATTATTCAAAAAAAATATATATATATATTCTCCTCTATTTCACTAAAAAAAAAAAAATATAAAATAAATTAAATAAAAATTAAAAAATTTTAAAAAAAATTGTTTTTAATATATTTTTTTAAAAGTTTTGATTCTTGCTGAAAAAAAAAAATAAAAAAATTCTCATTTTATATGTCTCAAAATTATTAATGAATTTTCATTTCAAATTTAAAATTAATTGCTACTTATTAACAAAATATTATAAATTATATTTTAATATATATTATATATATATATATATATATATATATATATATATATATATATATATATATATATATATATATATATATATATATAATTGATTTTTCTTCCGATCGATCTAAAGCAGTTATTGAGCTGTTGTAGACGGCTACCGTTTATCTTTTATATATTTATATAAATTACTTGATAAACTATTTCAATTCTATTTTCCTTCCTCAACTTGCCCTTCTTGCTGTAAACGTACACTCATTCAGGCTGTATCGAAAAAGGGGGGAATCCTTCTCAACCTTCCAACAACCATCTCATTTCTTTAACCTCAGTTCATTCTAAAGTTTTCTAATATATCCTTAAAAGGAGTATTTGAAAACATCTCAATTCTCCTAATCTTATCTCTGATCGCCAGTAAGGCTTTCGTAAAATACGCGTTAATGATGATCTTCTTTCCCTTTCGGTAAATATTTTGCTATATTACAGATGAAGTAATATAGAAGGTCATTAATGAAAAGCAGAAAAAGTGTTGGAGATAGGACAGAACCCTGAGGAACACCACTATTAATAGATTTAAAGGAAGAACGGTGGCCGTCTACAACAGCTGCTATAGAACGGTCGGAAAGGGAATTAGGGAGAAGATCACAGAGAGAAGGATAGATACCGAAAGAGGGAAGTTTAGAAATCAAAGCCTTGTGCCAGACTCTATCGAAGGCTTCCGATATGTCCAGCGCTATAGCAAAAGATTCACCGAAATGTCGAAGAGCATATATATAGCTATATATATATATATATATATATATATATATATATATATATATATATATATATATATATATATATATATATATATATATATATATATATATATATTTGTGTGTGTGTGTGTGTGTGTGTGTGTATGTGTGTGTGTGTGTGCTTCTGTGTCTTCATGTATATTGTGAAATAGCTATTGCAAGTAATTATTAGCAATCTTTGAATAAAGAAAATATTTTCATTAAAATATTATTTTGTATTTAATCAATAAAAATAAAAGTTAATAAAAATTATTTTTTACATTTCAAAGAAACAATCATTAATTAAATCATATCTTAAAAAATAATCAATAAATATTTTTCCTTTTAAATTAATAGGAAAATAGTATGAATTTAATAAGAAAAAAAATAGAGAAAAAATATTTTCTTATGTTATCATATGGAAAAATAAAATATATAATAAAAATAGATGACAATAAAAAACAAAATAAACTGTATATAATATTTCAATAAGAAAGATATTTTTCCAATTATACAAAGTCTTTATAAAAATATATGGATAAATAAAGAGGCTTATGATATAAAATGTTAAATTGATACTTTTAAAATTTCAATTTTCCTACAAAATAAAAAATAAAAAATACTTATTTCCCTTTTTTCTTCTTCCTTCTTCTTCTTTAAAAAAAAAAAAAAAAAAAAAAAAAAAAAAAAAAAAAAAAAAAAAAAAAAAAAACTTTTGAAAAGCGGCGAAGCATTTTTATCGAAAATGGAATATTTTGACGACTTCCTATTGGATAAATAATATATATATATATATATATATTATATATATATATATATATATATATATATATATATATATATATATATATATATATATATATATATATATATATATATATATATATATATATATATATATATATATATATATATATATATATATATATATATATATTATATATATATATATATAATATTAGTGTGAAACTTTCGATTGCTTTAAATAATATTTATTGTCTACATATTTTTTTTTTTTTTACTTTAATATCAAAATAGAATTTTGAATTATAATTTTGGTGTTAAAACCTTTAAAGTTTTTAAGCTTCAAACATCAACAAAATACATCGTAAAAAATAAGATAAAAAAAATAAATAAAATAAGATAAAATGAAAATAAAATGAAATCATTGAACAAGATTCAAAAAAAAAAAAAAAAAAAAAAAAAAAAAAAAAAAAAAAAAAAAAAAAAAAAAAAAAAAAATGTTTATCAAGTTTAAAAAACCTCGTTATAAGAAAGCTTATGATTGGATTTTAAATTTTAAAAACCTTGATTTCAAATTTAAATACCTTGATTTAAAAATTAAATGCTTTGGTTTTTAATTTTCAAAAATTTTCATTTTAATCGAGGATTTAAATTATTTTGTTTTAAATTTAAAATGCCTTGATTTAAAAATTAAATGCCATAATTTTAAATATAGATACCTTGATTTAAAATTTAAATACTTTGATTTTAAATATACATCGCTTGATTTCAGAATTTAAATAGATAAATTTTAAATTATATGCCTACATTTAAAATTCAAACTGCGTAATTTAAAATTTGAATACCTTGATTTTAAGTTTAAATGTCTTGAAATATTTAAATACCATGATTTTAAAATTTAAATACCTTGATTTAATATTTAAATGTTTGGATTTAAATTTTAAAGCTATGGTTTCGCAATTTGAACGCAATAGTAAAAAATTTAAATTCCTTTATTTTTAATTTAAATCCCATGATTTTAAAATTTAAATACCTTGATTTTAAATTTAAATGCCATGATTTTAAAATTTAAATACCTTGATTTTAAATTTAAATGCCTGGATTTAAAATTTAAACGCTGTAATTTTAAACCCTAAATGTACTGATTTAAAATTTAAATAAACTAAATTTAAATTCATTTACCACAATTGTAAAATTTAAATACGTTGATTTTAAGGACCTAGATTTTTGAATTTAAATAACTTTAATTTTAAATTTAAATGCCTTGAATTTAAAATTAAGACATGATTTAAAATTCTAATATCCTGATTTTAAATGTAAAATTCTTTGATTTTAAATTTAAATCCTTTGATTTTATTAAATAATTAAATTATTTAATAAAGAGATTGAATTATTACTATTATTATTATTATTATTATTATTATTATTATTATTATTATTATTATTATTATTATTATTATTATTATTATTATTATTATTATTATTATTATTATTATTATCATTATATTATTATTATTATTATTATTATTATTATTATTATTATTATTATTATTATTATTATTATTATTATTATTATTATTATTATTATTATTATCTCTCTCTTATTAATTATATAAATCAATATTTCTAATGAAGTAAATATTCAAAGAAAAGTTTTAATAAAATTGCAAAAAATTTTATTCTTTGAAAGTGTTTGAAAGTATTTAAAAAAAATGATATTTTTTTAAAAATAAACTTGAAGTAACTGATAATGTTTGATGCACGTAGATCCAAAAACATATATATATATATATATATATATATATATATATATATATATATATATATATATATATATATATATATATATATATATATATATAATATATATATATATATATATATATATATATATTATATATATATATATATATATATATATATATATATATATATATATATATATATATATATATATATATATATATATATATATATATATATATATATATATATATCGAAAGGAATCTCAGAAAGGATCTTAAAGGTAACTGTCTGAGATCCTTTTCGCTATTTTAATATTTGTCCCTAGTTTTTTATATTTATGTTTTAATATCTGGAGGGGTGGTGGTGAGTTTACATTCGAGTCT
>SEYY01002068.1:40000-45000 GCA_009176605.1 Armadillidium nasatum | reverse complement strand
AAACTCATTATTATTATTATTATTATTATTATTATTATTATTATTATTATTATTATTATTATTATTATTATTATTATTATTATTATTATCATTATTATTTTATTATTAATATTATTTTAAAAATTTTTAAAATTATTTATTTATTTTAATATATTATATTATTATTATTATTATTATATTATTATTATTATTTTATTATTATTATTATTATTATTATTATTATTATTATTATTATTATTATTATTATTAAAATTATTTATTTTATTATTATTATTATTGTTATTATTATTAATATTATTTAAATTAAAAATTTAAAAGAAAGAACTTAAAGTATTTAAATTTTTGTATTAAATATTCGTATTAATATTTTCATAAAAATTTTAGATATAACAAATTTATTACTATCATTTTTTTTATTGTATTATTATTATTATTATTATTATTATTATTATTATTATTATTATTATTATTATTATTATTATTATTATTATTATTATTATTATATTATTATTATTATTATTATTATTATTATTATTATTTTTAATTATTTTAAACAAAAAAAAAATAAAATAAAATAATTAAAATTGAAAATTCTGTGAAAGGAATATACAAATTCATTTGAATTGTTAGAGAGAGAATTTGGAGAGCAGAAGAAACATAACGAAATTTTGTGAAAACTATAAAAAATTTTACAAAATAATGTTGATGATTTAGAACAGGAAAGTTATAATAATAAACTTTTTGCTGTCTTTTCCTAAAGTAAACACATTTCATGAAGCACTAAACAAGGCGAAAACTACCCTTGAGAACGACCTTCGTGTGACGGATGAGGATTTTTTATATATAAATTTGGTTAAATGTAGAACTAAAAATGAAGGGATACTTTTGAAGGTAAGAATTTTTAAATTCATACGACAGGAACGTCCGAGGGTTAATATTTGACTCCTAAAAGAGAATTATTGTTTAGAGAACTAAGAAAGGTAAAGAAGGTTGGAAAAATATATTCTGCTTTTTCTGTAAATGGAAAAATATACATTAAATACACACAACCAGGAGAATAAATTCATATGAATTCTCTCAATGATTTACTCGTTGGAGCTGCTTAGTGAGGCTTTTAGTTATTTGGAGACAGGTTAAATTAAATTAACTAATAAAGGATGTAAATTATCAAAAAATGATTAATAGTTCTTGTTTTCATTCATTGAGTGATGAATACAACAAACTATATGGTGATGGTAAGGATTTTGTAAAATATCTATATTAAATATTAATATAAAAAATGATCATACTAGTTTTGTCACATTAGTGTCTGTTATTCCATTCTTAAATATTAGTGTCGATTTCGTAGTCTTAAATTTGCCAATATTTTACGTTAAAGGTAAGAGTTCCGACTTGTATTCTGGATTATTTATGGAGCAACATAATAATAAATACTCAAAAAATGTCACGACAAATTTTTTCAGTTATTTTCTTATTAAAAATCGGTGAAGCGACTTTCTTATCCTTAACATGTCTTTTCTCTATTGAAAATTTTACTGTGACATTTTTGCCACTTATCCCAAAAGTTTCGTTAGGACAATTTTTGCAGTGTGTGTATTTGAAAGTTTAGTTGCAAACCACTTTCCTCTATTGACATTATTTAATAATGATAATAAAGTAAATGCTACTAAGACGTTTTACGATTTTTCAACTGATAATAATGATGGTAGTGACAATAGCGATAATAATAATAACAACATTAAAATTTTAATGAAGAAATATTTTCGAAAGAAGCTTTCAATGACATTAATATTAAAATGGAGAGTTGTAACTACTGCTTCACCTTCCTGATATGCAGTGTCAGCTAAAGCAAATAAATGGATGTACTCTTTTCGAAGGGTAAAATTAAATATTTTCTTCACTTGTAGAATACTTTGAAATATAAGATATGAGATATAAGATCATCTGAGTCTTTGGTAGAATGTAAAAATAAAATCATAGAGTACTTTTTAAAACTTTATTAATGGCTAGACTGGAAGAATCGAACCTTTTCCATGAAGAAACTGTTGTCCTATAGAAGCTTTCTCACACATTTTTGGAACGTACTTTATTTTGTTTTACATAACTGTTAATACTATGAATTTGTTTAATTTTGATTTTTGTTACGTTGTAAATAACATTTATCTATCTATCTATCTATCTATCTATCTATCTATCTATCTATCTATCTATCTATCTATCTATCTATCTATCTATCTATCTATCTATCTATCTATTATTATTATTATTATTATTATTATTATTATTATTATTATTATTATTATTATTATTATTATTATTATTATTGTTATTATTATTTTTTAATAAATGAAAGAATTCTTAGCATTATTATTAATATTAGAAAACAAATATATAATAGACATATTTCTGATCCCTAGAAGAAAAATTCCAAAAATATATATTTATTTTTATATATATTATTATCATTTATTATTATTATTATTATTATTATTATTATTATTATTATTATTATTATTATTATTATTATTGTTATTTTTATTATTATCATTATTATTTAAAATGAAAGAATCCTGAAATATTTTAATTTTTATTTTAATTCAAATTAATATTTTCAGAAAAAAATTTAGGGCTAAGTTGTATTACTATCATTAATTTCATCATCATTATTATTATTGTTATTATTATTATTATTATTATTATTATTATTATTATTATTATTATTATTATTATATATTATTATTATTATTATTATTATTATTATTATTATTATTATTATTATTATTATTATTATTATTATTATTATTATTATTATTATTTTTATTATTGCGATTCACTTTCATTTTCTTTCCATAAGGAAATATAGGAACTACAATTCTCGAATCCATTTTGACGTGTGATTAAAAACTCTTTTGATAATCCCTTATTTATCTCCTTGAAAGGCTATTATCCTCTATATATATATATATATATATATATATATATATATATATATATATATATATATATATATATATATATATATATATATATATATATATATATATTATATATATATATATATATATATATATATATATATATATATATATATATATATATATATATATATATATATATATATATATATATATATATATATATAATATATATATATATATATATATATATATATATAATATATATTATATATATATATATATATATATATATATATATATATATATATATATATATATATATATATATATATATATATATATATATATATATATATATATATATATATATATATATATATATATATATATATATATATATAAAGAGTTTTCTCTTTTTAAGAAAAGCAAAGCATATATTGAAATTTTTTCTAATTCTTGTCGCCGGCAGTTGGTCTCGGAATTCGTTCTTGTTTGCGATTAACACAATATTTCGAGACGGAAGGAAATTATCGTCAAAAATATTATTAGAAAATTTTTATTATTTTTATTAACGTTTTTTTTCTTTCTTTTTTAAAAAAGAATGGAAAGAAAAAATCTCATCTTCTTAAATTTGTTTCTATACTTTTTATTTTAAAGGGAGAAAATGGCGGTTTCAGACATTTTCTTTTATTTTACGACTTTTACAGATATTATTTTCTGAATTTTTCTTTTTTTTTTTTTTTTTTTTTTTTTTTTTTTTTTTTTTTTTTTTTTTTTTTTTTTTTTTTTTTTTTTTTTTTTTTTTTTTTTTTTTTTTTTTTTTTTTTTTTTTTTTTTTTTTTTTTTTTTTTTTTTTGTTCTATATATTTTTTTTATTTTTTATTTTTTATTCCTGTTTAGGTTGCGGGTTTCTTATTTTAATTTTTAGGGAAAAAAATATATTTTTGTTTTGGAATTGAAATATTTTTATTTATTTAATTATTTTCAATCATTTTTTAAATTTAATATTATAATTAATCAATATATATTTAATATTTAAATAAATTTTCTAAATAATTTTCAGTGTTTTTCTAGTATTTGGAAAATTAGTTAATTTTTTCCATTATTTTTTTATATTTTTTTTCTTAAATATTAATATCCATATTCTATTTTAATTTTTTTTAATATTTAAATATTTATTAAAATGTTAATAATAATTTCTTTTTAATATTTAATTTTTCAAAATTTTATTTTCATCACATCTTTCCGCTCTTTTCATTTTCTTTTTTTTTTTTCTTTTAAGAGAAAATTTTCTTTAAAAAAGATTATTTTAAGACGAAGATTATTACTTTTTTTAAAAATTAATTTATTAATTCGAAAATTGCTTTTTTTAATAATTAATAAAAAGTTGTATGATTCATTTCTTTATAATTATATATATATATATATAATAATATAATATATAATTAAATTATTATATATATGTATATATATATATATATATATAATTATATATATATATATATATATATATATATATATATATATATATAATATATATATATATATATATATATATATATATATATATATATATATATATATATATATATATAATATATATATAGTAGTAACATACCGATATTGTCGATCATTGGATGAACAGATAAGCCTAACCGTCTTTCCTGCATTTGGCGCGATGTTGCATTCTCAGGTACCTTCCTGACCTTTTTCTATCTGTTCACAGTTCCCCCAAGGACCTCTTCCTCCGATTTCAAGCTGATTTCATCCTGATTGAACCTCAAAAAAAGGGATCAGGAAAGACTGTGAGGTCAACGTAGCATTTCTCGCAAGCTCAGGCAACTTCCTGACACCAGTTTTGGGGAGCTCATTGAGCCTCCAAGATATCCCCTTCCCCTGACTTGAGTCCAATTTAGATGAGTTGAACCACCCAAAACAGTGTCAGGAAAGAGAGTGAGGTTGATATGAGAGAAGTGATTTTCAAAATCCCGTTAGGCTTATCTGTCCGTCCCATGATCGACAATAACGGTATGTTATTCATATATATATATATATATATATATATACATATATATATATATA
>SEYY01002068.1:30000-35000 GCA_009176605.1 Armadillidium nasatum | reverse complement strand
TGAAGCTTCTTCTATTGCTCTTTTCATTCAATGATGAAGTCCTTTTTCCCTTGGTGTTGTTGT
Source organism: Armadillidium nasatum (assembly GCA_009176605.1). NCBI lineage: Eukaryota > Metazoa > Arthropoda > Malacostraca > Isopoda > Armadillidiidae > Armadillidium > Armadillidium nasatum. The sequence continues at coordinate 34,937 of SEYY01002068.1, read as the reverse complement.
TAAATTTCGATTTTAGTCTTGATTTTTATTTAAGTTATTTTAATATCAATATTATAACTTCATTTTTAATATTTTTTTATTGTAATTATTATTATTTTAAATATTTTCTATATAGTTAATGAATTTATATTTTGATTGCATTTTAAAATAGAAATTTGGAAAATTTAGTTTATGCTGAATACGTACCAAGATAAAGTTTGAAACATTCACAGTGTATTAAATGTTGAAACTCTTAGTATTGGTTTAACCTTTCTAATTAGATTAAGGTTTACTAGGAAAGGAGCTATTTCAACTTTATATATATATTATATATATATATATATATATATATATATATATATATATATAATATATATATATATATATAATATTAGTAATACCATCTGCATTCGCATCCGCGAAGCATCCTCATTCCCATCCGCATCCGCACCTTCGAAAATTCTACATATGCACCCGCACTTGACGAAAGTTCAACATCTGCATTCATATCCGCATCCGCAAATGAGAAAATATGATATCCGATTCATTGCTATATATATATATATATATATATATATATATATATATATATATATATATATATATATATATATATATATATATATATATATATATATATATATATATATATATATATATATTATATATATATATATATATATCCCTTTGTAAATACGACAATCCTATACAAAGCTTCTTTCTTTGTTTGCTACTAAAGTATCATAAACAAATTTTCGAATGTTTGCAAAAGAGAAGAAAAAGCATTTTTTGTGACGTCGAAACTAAAAAGAAAAGTATTTTCTTTTCTTTTAAATCTGATTATTATTAAAAAAGTAAATACAAACGCTTTCCCTAAGCTCTCCTTGAAGATGAATAAAAAGCCTTTTATAAACTCTGCGTAGCTATATATATATATATATATATATATATATATATATATATATGATATTAATATATATATTATATATATATATATATATATATATATATATATATATATATATATATATATATATATATATATATATATATATATATATATATATATATATATATATATATATATATATGTATATATAAGACGGTTGTTGTGAATACGTGTGAAACGATGTTGTTTGTTCTCGTATCTCTAAATTGGTGTCTTCCGAATTTTCAAAATTCTGGCTTAGACTCTCTTGTCATTCTACCACTAAATTCATTTCTTTTGTTTATTTATCTCCTAATTTTACTGACTATCCTAAATTCTTCGACTATCTAAATTCCAAAATAGAGCACATTCTCTCTTCTTCTCTTTTCTCTGGAATCATCATTTTAGGTGATTTCAATGTTAACCACCGCCAATGGCTTTCTTCTAGTTCTCATGATACAGCTGGTGAACGTGCCTTCCATTTCGCTATTCAAAAACGACCTTGAGCAATCGGTGCAACTCCCTACCCGTATCCCTGATCGTTTTGGAGATGAACCCAACATTCTAGACGTTTTTCTTAACTTCTAATCCTTCTTCTTTTACTGTTAAACGCTATCCAGCTCTGGGTTCCTCCGATTACCTTCCGATCTCCGCATCCTCTTCTATATTTTACAGTTTTCCGTAGGAAAGACTCGCGCCTATTGCAAGGGAACGAAAGATGGTCGGATTTGAGGACGTACTTCTTTTATTTTCCATTGAATGATTACTACTTTCGTGGGAGGGGTCCCTCGGAGTGTGCAGAACAGAGGTGATTCTCTCTCTCTCTGGCAATGAAGGAGTACATTCCATATTCTTTCCCTTCTACTAAACCTAACAAACTTTGGATTAACTATTTTTGTAATCGTGCTATCCGCCACAGGTATACTGTCTTCAGAGATTACCATAGTTTTCAAACTCCAGAAACTAAAATTTCATCCCGGAAGTCGTGCAAAAGCTATCCTTCGTAACACTAAAAACTCATTTCTCCTGAGAAAATGCAATAATCTTTCTGGTTCCTCTTACTTACGCACTTTCAGACATTTCGCAAAAAAAAAGTCAACTCTAACTTTGCTTCTTCCTCTTTCCCTATTCCAAAGAAGAGGGATCCCTCTCAACCTTCCAACTACAGCAACATTTCTTTGACCTCCGTTCTTTCTAAAGTTTTCGAATTTATCATTAACATGATGATTTTGAAAAATCTCAGTTCTTCTAATTAATATCTCTGATCGTCGTATGGTTTTCGTAAGAAATACTCCAATGGTGATCTTTTCCTTCTCTCTGATTCTTGGTCCTCCTGTCATCGGCATGTTGGTGAATCTTTTGCTGTCGCGCTGGACATATTTAAATTCTTCGATAGAGTCTGGCACAAAGCTTTGATTTCTAAACTTCTCTCTTTCTGTATCTATCCTTCTCTCTGTTTTTTTTCTAAAATTTCCTTTCCGGTCGTTCTATAGCAGCTGTTGTAGACGGCTACCATTCATCCTTTAAATCTATTAAGAATGGCGTTTCTCAGAGTTCTGTCCTATTCCTAGCACATTTTCTACTTTTCTCTATTACTTCATCACCTATGCTGATGACTCCCCTTTCATTACGAGGCGCCTTCGTAATTTTTAAACACCACCCCAGTTGCTTGCTCTGCATAAATACGTTGTTCGTCCTTGTATGGAGTACTACTCACACATTTGGGGTGGCTCCACTAATATTGCCCTTCTTGAAAATGGAAGTCTAGGGCTTTTCGTCTCATTAACACTAATTCTCTCCAGTCTCTCTTTGCCCGTCGAATTGTTGCTTCACTCCCTCTATACTATCGTTATTACAACGGACATTGCTATTCTGAACTCTCCCGTCTCACACCTCCTATGTTTAGAAGAACTTGTGCGACACGCATCTCTACGCATTCTCACCCATTCTTTGTCCAACTCTCTGACCCCAGACTTAACTGCTATGCTCAGTCTTACATGTACTCTACTGGTAAAGTCTGGAACACACATCCCTTTATCTGTTTTTCCAACTTCTTTTGACTTACACACTTTCAAACATCGTGTATCTGGTCATGTACTTTTAACGACCATAATCTGCTATTTTCCCAACTCGTTGGAAATTTGTAGGTCTCGTGAGGTATCTATATATATAATATATAATATATTATATATATATATATATATATATATATATATATATATATATATATATATATATATGTATGTGTGTGTGTGTAAGTTAGGTTAGGCTCATCTTATAATAGGAAATTAGAGACATACTCAAACTTTGGATCGCTTACGCCATTTCTTGAAAACTTTTAACTTTTTTCAACCTTTAGTCTTTGAACCCTCCTCAGGCTATCATGACCTCCCCAATGATTTGTGTATTTTCTTTGGTGGGTATCCTATTTTATGACCCTTTCATGTCTATGGTAGCATTGGTTATTTAAAGTTTACTTAGAATAATGATTCGTTTTAAAAATTGCAATTATTTTTTTAAATATCCTTTTGCAGTTTAAGATTTAATCATAGAAATGTGTGGAATCTAATCTTTTGGAGACTAATTCTGGAATTAAATGAAATTAAATGGAAAATGTTTATATCAAAAAGTATAAAGCTCTTTCTTTAATAATAAACTGAAGTTTCTCGAGTTATGAAATATAAATCTAATTTTAATATGTTATTAGCTGTCTGTAGTGAGAGAGAGAGAGAGAGAGAGAGAGAGAGAGAGAGAGAGAGAGAGAGAGAGAGAGAGAGAGAGAGAGAGTATTTTCAAGTCTCTACCTGGACCAAAGATTGAAAAGAAGCATTACCAGTTACCAGAGTTAAAAGAGAGAAATCAGGAATTGAATCTCCCTAATTCTTTACCAGAGCCAAGATAGAAAAGGAGAATTGCTATTTGCCAGAGTTGCCTGAAAGAATGTAAAAACCGTTTTTCTTCATCCTTTTCATTTTGAATCTAAATTAAAATTATAACGTAATCTTAAAGAAAAAAAACTTAATTTTTATAAGACATTAAAAGCATTAGTTTTGAGGTTTTGATTTTATTATTTTTTTTTCTTTTTTTTCTTTTTCTTTTTTTATCTTCAAGCGTTCCTGATTTTTTTTTTTTTATTTTTGTCCTGTTTTGATGAAATACTTTTTAAATAAAAATAAAATATTTTCAATTGTGACATAAATATTTAAATTCTTTTAGTAGAAGTATTTAGCAATGTTTAAAATTTTTTTGATTCATTGATGCATTGCTAGGGAAACATAATTCCGATTTTGATGAAACAAAGACCAAATAATGAGTCTCTTCAAACTAATTCTAATTCTGAAATAAGTATTAAAATATGTTTAGTAGAAAGAGGTTTGATTCAATTCAAACCTTTTGCGCGTGACCACATTGTTTTCGGATCAAGAAAAAAAAAAAATTTTTTTAAATTTTTTTTTTAAATCTAACAAAGTGACTTCAATTTAGACAATCTAGACTAGATTTAGAAACTTTCGTTCTTCTAGAATTTTGAATCTTTCATTTATTACAAATTTTTAAGAATTTTGAGATTGAAAGCAAAGTATCTTTTTAGAGCAATTATTAAATGTCAAAAAAAAAAAAAAAAAAAAAAAATTTTATTATATTTCATTTTTTATTTACTTTTATTTTATTTTATTTTATTTATTAATTTATTTATTTATTTATTTTGTCTTTTTTTTAAACAATTTTCTTGGTGCTTTTTTTTAATATTTTTAATTCAGCTATATTTCAAAAGAATTATAGCAGAAAATTTCAGCTCTTTCGGACATAAGACAACCTTTTAACTCTCTCTCTCTCTCTCTCTCTCTCTCTCTCTCTCTCTCTCTCTCTCTCTCTCTCTCTCTCTCTCTCTCTCTCTCTCTCTCTCTCTCTCTCTCTCTCTCAACTCTGAAATCATAAAAATGTCAATTTTTAACTTCCTGTGATACTAGATGAAAGAAAATTTCTAAACATAATCTAGATTAAAGTAATTTTACTAGATTTAAACTATCAT
>SEYY01002068.1:17500-25000 GCA_009176605.1 Armadillidium nasatum | reverse complement strand
TATATATATTATATATATATTCATTCTATTAATCAGCTAACAGAGAGGACTCGACCACTAATATAAGTTTCATATTACATCCAGTAAACAAATAGTTACTTTCAAATTTATATCTCCAATGAAAAGCAAACTTGGCATGGAAGAAAAGCGCAAAGATTGCCAAAGAAGATAAGCAAAAATGAAATAAGGAAAAGACCGCGAAATTTTCCCGCGAAAATAATCTCCCGTTTATTTTTTGTAATTTTATCTTTTTCATCTTTCCTAATAATTTCTAGAAAAATAGTCTGTGCTTTTATGTTGAAAATACGGATATGATAAGATCACTTATTAGAAAAAGATATATATATATATATATATATATATATATATATATATATATATATATATATATATATATATATATATATATATATATATATATATATATATATATATATATATATATATATATATATATATATATATATATATATATATATATATATATATATATATATATATATATATATATATATATATATATATATATATATATATATATATATATATATATATATATATATATATATATATATATATATATATATATATATATATATATATATATATGTATATATATATATATATATATATATATATATATATATATATATATATATATATATATATATATATATTATATATAAAGTATATATATATATATATATATATATATATATATATATATATATATATATATATATATATATATATATATATATATATATATATAGTATATATATATATATATATATATATATATATATATATATATATATATATATATATATATATATATATATATATATATATATATATATATATATATATATATATATATATATATATATAATATATATATATATATATATATATATATATATATATATATATATATATATATATATATATATATATATATATATATATATATATATATATATATATATATATATATATATATATATATATATATATATATATATATATATATATATATATATATATATATTATATATATATATATACTCAGGTGTCTGAGTGCTCTGACAGCAAACTTTGCTCTGTTTCCTCCTACTGTCTCCATTCTTCAATTTTCAGCCAAAGGCTGATGTTACGCATATGTGCGCAAAGATGTTGTCCGTTCTCGCGTCTCTAATTTGGATCTTCTGAATTCTCTACTTTATGGCTTAAGCTTTCTTGCAACTCTACAACTAAATTCCATTTGTTCTGTCTACTTTTCTCCTAACTCTACAGACTATCCAAAATTCTTCGACTATCGTAACTCCAAAAAAGAACTCATTCTTTCTCCCTCTCCTTTCCCTAGAAATCATTATTTAAGGTAATTTCAATGATTACCACCACCAATAGCTTTCATCTAGTTCTCTTGATCCTGCTGGTGAGCTCGCCTGTCAATTTTCTATCAAGAACAACCTTGAGCAGTTGGTGCATCTAAATATCCGTAACTCTGACCGCCTTGGTGATGAACCCAACATACTTGAACTTTTCCTAACTTCTTATCATTCTCCCTACACTGTTAAACTCTTTCCTCTCTGGGTTCATCCGATCACCTTCTTATCTCTGTATTTTGTCCTGTCTCTTCGGCAAGAACGACACCAGCCTTCGGCGAGGAGATGTTTCTGGCATTTCGGTGCAACTAATTGGTCTGACTTGTAGTTGTACTTTTCTGATTTCACATGGAATGATTGTTGTTTCCGTGGAAGAGGTTCCCTCGAAGTGTGCAAAGCACATAACCGAGGTGATTCTCTCTGGCATGGAGGCGTACATTTCATATTTTTCCTTCTACTAAACTTAACAACCCATGGTTTAACTCTGCTTGTTCTCGTGATACCCGCCGCAGGAATGCTGCCTTCAGGGATTACCTTAATCTTCATATCATATATATATATATATATATATATATATATATATATATATATATATATATATATATATATATATATATATATATATATATATATATATATATATATATATATATATATATATATATATATATATATATATATATATATATATATATATATATATATATATATATATATATATATATATATATATATATATATATATATATATATATATATATATATATATATATTTATACTCACACAACCACTAATGAGCCTTACATGAAGTAGGACCTCGTCAAAACTAGAAAGCAAATTAGGACTATCGAGTTGCCTCAAAGTCATCGACAGTTTAACTTTGTTTTATAACTCTCTCTCTCTCTCTCTCTCTCTCTCTCTCTCTCTCTCTCTCTCTCTCTCTCTAATTACGCTATTTTACTTGGTTCTAAAGTTATTAGAGAGTGAGACAAGTTTTAATTGAGTTATGGAAATGTTTGGCCCCGAAACAGTTTCCCCGTTCTTGAAAATTTAAATCACCTGTTTTGGATAATGATGACGATGAAGATGGCGATGATGATGATGATGATGATGGTGATGGTGATGGCGATGATGATGGCGGAGGAGAAGATGATGTTTCAACTTCAATAATAATTATCGTCCTTTAATTTGTCTCTCTAAGTGCACATTGAGATCTAAACTTTCTATAATGTTTGTATTACTTTGGAGTATTCAGTATTATATTATATATATATATATATATATATATATATATATATATATATATTATATATATATATATATATATATATATATATATATATATATAATATATATATATATATATATATATATATATATTATATTATATATATATATATTATATATATTTATATATATATTGTCCTTGGGTAGGTGTGGATACAATACATCTTGCGGACAAAAATACAATAATTTCTCGTACAAAGCAGTAATCTTGCATGAAAAAACTGAATGATTGTATGAGCTCAGCATGACGATTAGGACTTTAATAACTGCTACAGATGTATTTACTGTACCCATTTGTAGTGAGTTTTTCCTTTTTGGTTTTAGTGGTTAAATTATATTAATTAAATTTAAGTCATTTCAAAATTACTAACTATCAATTTACTGAATTTTTTTTTTATTTTCATTTAAAAGAAAATTAAAAAAATATATATAATATAATATATATATATATATATATATATATATATAATATATATATATATATATATATATATATATATATATATATATATATATATTATATATATATATATATAAAAATATATTAATATATAAAAAATAAAAAATAAAAAAAAAAAAAAAAAAAAAAAAAAAAAAAAAATTTTATTTAAAAAATAAAATAAAAAAAAAATATTTTAAAAATTTAAAAATTATTTTCTTATCTTAATTAGAGATATATTATATATTATATATATATATATATATATATATATATATATATATATATATATATATATATATATATATATATATATATATATATATATATATAATATATATATATATATATATATATATATATATATATATATATATATATATATATATATATATATATATATATATATATATATATATATATATATATATATATATATATATATATATATATATATATATATATATATATATATATATATATATATATATATATATATATATATATATATATATATATATATATATATATATATATATATATATATATATATATATATATATATATATATATATATATATATATGTGTGTGTGTGTGTGTGTGTGTGTAGCTGTGAATTGAAAGCTGGTCACGTAAAGCAGAAGAGGATTTTATTTCTCAAGCAAATACGCTTGGCTTTGATAGCCAGTAGACAGCTTCATTGGTATGAATTTTAATTTTAGTCGTATTACTGGCCCGAACAAAGTATAATATATATATATATATATATATATATATATATATATATATATATATATATATATATATATATATATATATATATATATATATATATATATATATGGGCGCAATTATGGGGGGCAAGGGAGGGCCATGGTCCTCCTCCCCTATATTTTCAACCTCACAAGACCCTTCCACAATAGAAATATTTTAAGATCACATGGTTTGAAACATATATATATATATATAATATATATATATATATATATATATATATATATATATATATATATATATATATATATATATATATATATATATATATATATATTATGTGTTTGTGTGTGTTGTGTGTGTGTGTGTGTGTGTGTGTGTGTGTGTGTGTGTGTGTGTGTGTGTGTGTGTGTGTGTGTGTGTGTGAAAAGCCAAAAAGCCAATTTTTTTTAAACCTGAGATTCTTTGTGGCTGAAAATGTAGGGGAGGGCCATACCTACCCTAGTCTCCCCTCGTAAAGGCTCTCAAGTATCCGCCGCATCCATACATTCGTTTTTACCCCAATCCAAGAATCGTAAGACGTTTGAAAATAATTCTGAATGTTTGTATTTCTCTCTAAACGAAGTATTAAGACTATAGATGTTTAATAGCTTTTTATTTGCTATTCATCCTAACAGGAATTGTACGATGTGATACTGAGAACTGTAGATAGAAATAAAATTTTGCAAATACGCGTTGGAAGCGAGATATTTTTTTTTTTTTTTTTTTTTTTACAGAACGCCACCACTCACGGGCAGAACCCTTTTCAAGGAGGGGGCACACACACATGCACAAAGCTCATTCAAACACACACACACACCTAACGCACAGCCCTCAGGTGGGCGCAGACGGAAGCCTTGAAGAGTGGAAGATTAAATACAGGAGGAAAAATAAATGATGGTAGAGAGTTCCACAGAATAGAGGTGGCTGGAAAGAAGGAGGTACCACAACGGGCTAGCCTGGGATTTCCTACGTCCACACAAAATTGGTGCGAAAGCAGGGCACCCCTTGTGCAACGAGGACGACGCAACGGTGGAGGAATGCGAGATAGCTTCTCGTTTTCTTGGAAAGCCGAACGAAGTAGAGAGGGTGGCCTGTGTGGACAAAAATTTCGGAAAATGAAGGGGAAAAAAGTTGCCTATTATGTTTGAAACCCATCAAAGTTGTTATAATTAGTATTCATTCTTCAGTATCAGTAAAAGCCCCGTGTGTGAAATGCTCAGTTTAATGAAAATTGGTGTACGTAAATAGAAAGAACAAATTTCTTGTAGCGTGAATCATTATTATTATTGTTATTATTATTATTATTATTATTATTATTATTATTATTATTATTATCTGACAAAGTAATACTGAAATATAGATAAGTTTATAATTAAAAGGGGTAGGATTGATAACAGTAATTTACTTGTGATTGAACAAATTACGAACACATTTAGTGGTAGTTCTGGTAATGTTAATGATATTTCAAGTGGTATTGAGGTCAATCCTGTTAATGATACTAAATTTAGTAGTGTTGCTACTTGGGATATAACGTACCAAGAGGAAAACCTCCTGGATATTGGAAATGGCATAATTGGAACCAATATTAAAGATGGATTAAAGTTTAATTTATTAACGAAACCGTACAAACCACCAATTACGTACAATTTTAAAGACGGAAAGAGGTCATTTCTTTATGAATCTGTACAATTATCTGTACAATTCTTGGCTAGCGTATTGTTAAATATTGAAAGAACCGTTTTGTGGATTGTCTTATTTAGATCTTCTATCGAAAGAGGTATATTTGACTCATTTATCGTAAAACCATTCGGAAAATATAAAGACATGCATTCGCGAGCTAAAGCCCTTGTAAATTCAGAATGGCATAAAGATGCCTTAGTAGCAGCAAAGAATTTCAAACAAATAATATTAAATAAACGTGTTAGTGTAATTGAATAACTGCAATTGCTGAGCATTTAGTTATTCAAAAAAATAGGCAAAATTTGGTACCTATAATTTCTTCCTTAATATTTTGTGACACTCATGATATCGCTATTCGAGGTAGCACTGCAGATATCGGCAATTTTTCCGATTTGCTTTAAATTCAGAATAGAAGCTGGAGATGCTGTTCCTATGGAACATTTGAACTCAAGCGGAATAAAGACCAAATACACATCACATATGATTAAGAATGAGTTGATATTAATTTTTGGATAGTTGATATGTAATCAAATTGTAAATGATATAATCAATTGAGAATATTTCTCCCTTTTAGCAGACAGGACAGCAGACATATTCGGGACAGAACAGCTATCGATTGGTGTTCGCTTCGCTTGATAAGGATCTCAATGTACGTGTAGAATTTCTAGGCTTTACTCATCTTAAAAAAACTGAAAGCTGAAGATATAAGAGCTATATTGTCCACTACACTAGATATGTACAATTTAAATATGAGTAAGCTTGTTGGACTTTGGTTTGATGGGTGCTCCACCATGGCTGGCAAAGAAAATGGATTTTAAAAATTAATTGGAGATCAGTACCCTAAAGCCAAATTTTTTCATTGTAGTTCCGGATCGTTTAAATTTAGTAATCAATGGCTTAAATGTCTGTTCCAGAATTTAGAAATACTGTTGGAATTATAAAACAAGTTATAAAATTTTTCCTTGAAAATATGTCACTCAGAAATTTGGTAGCAAATATACAATTGATATGCGAAACACGAAGAGTGTACCGAGTATAAGTCAGTTAGGATATTTTTTGAAAATTTTAGCCAAATAAAATTATCATTAGGAAATCTCTCATCTGATCCAGATGTAACGCAAGCCACACGAACTGCAGCATGTCAGCTTTCATTAGCAGCAGGAAGTTCAACATTTCTCATCTGTTTAATAATCATAACGAAATATAGTTCGTATTTGGAGCCTATAGTAAATATTCTTCAAACTAAAGTAATAAATTTGGATGTACTTCATTGTCGCATAGAAAAACATTTAAATATTTTAAGAACCAATAGAAGTGAAAATAATGCTGTCTGTTTTAAAAGAAAAGTTTTAAAAAGTTAAGAATTTTTGTGAAAATTTTTCTTTACCATGTACAGGATCCAAAAGAATCCCAGCCTGTGAGGACATCAAAAAAAGTTCTGCTGATGATTGCTTCAGAGTTGCACTATTTATACCTTCCTTACCTTGATTCTCTCATTTCATCTCTGAGTATCAGATTTTCGGAGTACCTAACTTTCTTTGCATTTTGCACCCAGTTAGAATAAGAAAATTAACCAAATCAGAATTTTTTAAAAAAATGAGTTCATTATAACCGAATATAACATTGACAACATAATGAGTGAAGAAGGATTTTGATTTGAATTCTGGAAGGAATCAGTTTAGGAACAAATAGATTGGAAAATGTGTTACACACCATTACTCCAAAATCAATGCACATTTTTCCCAGCAGTTGCACAGGCAATCAAAGTACTTCACACTTCCACCAACTACTCGTACAACTGAAATGTCGTTTAGTACTTTACGACATGTTAAACCATTGCTAAGATCAACTATTTCCAGAGGAAGATTAAATGTGGAATGCTTATTATGCGTTCAAAGGGAAAGTTTCACGTCAAAAACATCAATTGATAGAAGATATTATAACTTATT
>SEYY01002068.1:0-7500 GCA_009176605.1 Armadillidium nasatum | reverse complement strand
TATTTACATAATATACTTCAAAAATTAATCTCAACATTTAATTCAATTGCAAAATATATTGATCTATGCTCTAAAAATTTCTTTCCAGCAATAATCTACCGGACTTTTTTCCTTCATGGGCTTAACCAAACTGTCTATCTAATCTCTCTTCCTTAACTACTTTATGCACTTAACCTATTTCTATCTAATCTCCCCTCTTCACTATTTTACATACTTAACTAAACTGTCTATCTAGCCTCTCCTATCTACCTCCTTTTTGTACTTAACCAATTTCTCTGTCTAATCTCCCCTTTTCAATCCTTTATGTGCTTAACCAAACTACCTATATAATCTCCCCTCCCTCACTCCTCTATGTACTTAACCAAACAGTCTATATAATCTCCCTTCCCTCACTCCTTTATATTCTGAATTAACAAAACTGTCTATCGAATCTCCCCTCCCTCCCTCCCTCACTCCTTTTATCCACGTAAATCAATTCTCGTTTCATTTAACAAATTTTTCGTCGGTAATTTTTCAACATCAGATCCATTTTATTCAATTTTATTTAAGATTTATTAAACAACGAAACTTTATTGAAGACTTATTCTTTCTTACCGTCTCTCTCTCTCTCTATCTATCTATCTATCTATCTATAGATCTATCTAATCACTCTATCTATCTATCTATCTTTCTATCTATCTTTCTATCTATCTCTTTAATCTAATTCTCTATCTATGTATCTCTCTTCTCTCTCTCTCTCTCTCTCTCTCTCTCTCTCTCTCTTTCTCTCTCTCTCTCTCTATAGTATATATATATATATATATATATATATATATATATATATATATATATATATATATATATATATATATATATATATATATATATATATATATATATATATATATATATATATATATATATATATATATTATATATATATATATATATATATATATATATATATATATATAATATATATATATATATATATATATATATATCAATTATTATGCATAATTGGTTAATTTAGTTACTTAGTTGCTAAATCAACTAGTCACATTTGATTTAGTACAAGAAGAATTGAAATAAATTTTCTTTTTGTCTTCAAAAAGGTTTTGCAAACCTAAAAGGAAAAGCAAATGCTTCTCAATTTCTCAAAATGGCCGCCGTATGTCCAAGCCTATATCCCAACGAGGCCTATAAAAAGGACACAAAAGATGCTGTAAATGCCAAACTTTAGATAATAAACGTTGAAAGTTAAGACATTTTTAAAGTTACGCATTTCTCTTTCAGAGACACACAAGAGATTTTCATGTTTCAAGTTTTGTATACAAGTTTGTTTTTTAAGGCCGAGAATATAAAGAAAAATTCCAACGTATTCATCTTTTACAAGCTATTTAAAAAAAAATGAAGTTTAAAAAAAAAAAAGAATCAACTATTTTTAAATAGTAATTTCAAAATTAAATATATATATATATATATATATATATATATATATATAATATATATATATATATATATATATATATATATATATATATATATATATATATATATATATATATATTATATATATATATATATATATATATATATATATATTATATATTTATTATAATTTACCTCTAACCCTTAACTTGTCAAAGGCAATCTTTTCTAGTAGAATTAGAGAAAAATTAAACGAATTCATCCGAGGTCAACCTACACTTAAGCCTGACTATTCTCTCCCATGAGATCAGTCGCAAGTTTTAAAACAAGATAAAGATAAACGATAAACGATAAAAAGATAAAAGATAACGAAGAATTTAACAGAACAGAGGTGACTGCAAAAAGTTTTACCCCATCTAACAAAATCGTGTCAAACACGGCATCCCTTGTAGTGTGAAGACTCAGCAACGATGACGGTCAACGCCCTAAACATGTATCTTTGCTTAACGTAAATAAAAAAGACAGAGCGTCAACCTTACGTTATTGAGAAGAGTGTTAAGTGTGTTGGAAATTATTAGTGATCTGACGTTAAACTCAATGCCTTTCAAAAAATGTGCGGAACTGGAGCCATCATTGATGGGAGAACAGTACTCCTCACATGTTAGGGTAATATCATAATATTGTTGAAGGAATAAGAATTAAAATTTCTTAGAAATAGAACAGGTGAAAGGTTTAGGGCGATAGGTAGATGGTTCAAAGTGACAAACCTTCTTCCAAACCTGAGGAAATGTGAGAGAAGAGTGAAATGAAGAAAGGTGCAAGTGCATGTGCATACTTCCTTAAAACACTGGAATTGATGCCATAAGGGCCACTAGGATTTGAAACCATCCACTCGATTATATGTAACCATAGATAAAGACGTGGAACACCTTAGAATATAATAGGTTGATAGATTCTAGGATCAGAGAGAGTGGATGTAGACGAAAAAAGGATATGCTAGAGGATTTTTTCATTTTCAGCTGCAGCGCTAACTACATATCCATCAGAATGAATAAGAGAAGCAACAGCAGTTTTGCTGCAGATATTTCCAACAAGAGACAAGATTTTCAAGGTTTAAACACCTCATATTTAGAGAACATTTATTAGCTGGTTAAATTATATCCTTACAGGAATTAGTTGAATTAAAATTAACATCTTTGAGCAAGATTTCCTATTCTCAAACGCAGTTTCTTTAGAGGATAATATGAGAACAAGTGTTATTGAACTATGGTTTTGATGAGATAATTATTTATTTGGCGAAAGAATATGAAAGCAGAAGTTTTCCATGAAAGAATATGAAAAAAAAAAACAATTAATTACTCCCAACCAGCTTTTTTAAATTGCCTAAAAATACGTTAAAAGCAGGGTGAAACCACTGGAGAGAAAGAATTATAATCAAGAGCTACAACATAGTGGTTAGAGTTACAAATAGAAAGGAAATAGCGTATTTATATCAACAAATACTAGTGATAAAGAACAAATCAAGCGGGTTCAAAAACTGACTTGGTAGATCCGAGATATGGGTAGATCCCTCAATCAGTTGTTTCAGATCGTTATGAATAGAGAAATACCTAGTCCTCTCCACATCTTAATCAGTAAGAGAGAAGACTTAACCCAAGGTGTGTAGTATTCGAAATCTCATTAACAGAGGCCTCAGTATATATATATATATATATATATATATATATATATATATATATATATATATATATATATATATATATATATATATATATATATATATATATCTATATATATATATATATATATATATATATATATATATATATATATATATATATATATATATATATATATATATATATATATATATATATAAGGGAGAAATCCATATATGAAAACTAGGCCTGTAAATCTGCTCTATAGTTGAATTTCATCCTCCTTATCTGGGTTGAAGTCTGCTCTATAATCAGGTACGCGTTTTTCCCTCTTTCGTTACCAAATTTTAAACATTTCTTTCATAATTATTACTCAACATACTTATAAAAAAAAAAAAAAAAAAAAAAAAAAAAAAAAAAAAAAAAAAAAAAATTTTTTTTTTTTTTATATTTATAAATGCAGCAAGGAAAGATGCAAACGAAAATATTTCGAAAAAAAAAGAAAAAAAAAGGAAAAATGGAATTAAAAAATATATATATAAGAATTGTGTTAAAGAATTTTTATTTATTATTATTTTTTTTCCTTTTTTTTTTTTTTTTTTTTTTGGTATTTTACATATTATACTTATCTATTCATCTTCTACATTGTAACATTACATTTTTCTCCTTTTATTATTACATTTGTTGGAAAAAAGAACCTCCTTTTTTGAATCACTTTTTTTTTTTTTTTTTTTTTTTTTTTTTTTTTTTTTTGTGGTAAATTGTAGAAATTTTAGCGGCGAAGGGATTCTTCTCCCCTTTTGTGTGATTTTTCTTCAGAAAAATACATGGAATTTTTCCCCCCATATGTCCCTTTTTTTACCCTAAATTTTCTTTATTTCTTTGTTGGGAGGGAGGGGGTAAAATCTACCCGTTCTCTTATATCTTTGTTTCGCTTTTGTTAAGAAGAAATTTGTGGGTCGAAATTTTAAGCTTACAAATATATATCTTTTTCTTTTTTTTCTTT
The DNA here is from genome assembly GCA_009176605.1 of Armadillidium nasatum. NCBI lineage: Eukaryota > Metazoa > Arthropoda > Malacostraca > Isopoda > Armadillidiidae > Armadillidium > Armadillidium nasatum. The sequence goes on along the minus strand of SEYY01002068.1, from coordinate 3,426 downwards.
TATTTTTAATATTTCTTTTTATTTTTATTTTATTTTTCTTTGAAGCTGTAAACATTGAAAAAAACTTTTCAAGAAAATGTGTATAAATAGTAATGAATATGGCCTCAAAATAAATGAAATGCATAAATGTGTACGAAGGTTCTAAATATGTTTATATATATATATATATATATAATATATATATATATATATATATATATATATATATATATATATATATATATATATATATATATATATATATATATATATATATATATATATATATATATATATATATATATATATATATATATATCCACTCTTACGTTATGTACAGATATGTACATACAAACAAAAAGGAAATAATGCTAATGAAAATCGATAACAACAACAATAGTAATACAGCTGAAAATTATTATAAATCCACAAACAATCCCCAAAGGGCAACAAAAGGACATAAAAAACTGATCTCTCCTCTCTCTCTCTCTCTCTCTCTCTCTCTCTCTCTCTCTCTCTCTCTTCTCTTCTCTCTGTGTGTGTGTAAAATAAAATAAATGCATAGTTACTATATTGCCCTATTCTAGAGGGAAAGCTCTCAAAGTAGTTGATTCCTAGAATCAGTGTGAGAGATCGAACCCATGACCTTTACGACGCAAGTAAATCGATCTAATGTTTGAATAACAATAGCGGCAAAGGTTTTGGTTTTTTTTCCTTAGGTTTTAGTCTGTATTTTTTATGCATAAAATGCATAATACTTCCGAAGAGTAAATCTCATTCTTATCTGGTTACTTTGAAGGTTAGACCTTAAAAATCAAGACAATCATTTTGCTTAATCAATCTTTTTGTGTAAGTCTTTAATGATGGACAAATTTAGGTTATCAAAACGCAGCATTAGGTCTTTTTTTTCCTTTTCTTTTTATATAAAAGTTGTTGATTTACGTTTCAAGCTCAATGACTCCCTACTACTCTAGAATACGTCTAAATTTTTTTAATGTTTCCAAGTGCATTGACCGCAAAGCAGAATGACATGAATTAGACTGTCCAATAACTATACGCATCAGGGTTAGGGCAACGGGCAAAACTGGAGAACGTTTTTTCACTCTGAATATTCTGTTAATAGATATAGATGTTGTGCATTATAGATCATCTTGCTTGTGTGAAATATTTTGATTTTCTTTGTTAGCGTCTTTGTATATAAATAAAATTAATTAGTTTCCCTCCCATTCTGGCAAATTTTTCATTCAACTTATTTTTTTAATTTTTTTTATTTTTTATTTTTTTAACACTTTAGCATAGTAGCAAAATTGCTGTTCGGCTGTTCATATTAATTTTACTGTTTTAATTATTATCATTATTATTGTTGCTATTATTATTATTATTATTATTATTATTATTATTATTATTATTATTATTATTATTTAAATAATTATTATTATAATTATTATTATTATTTTTATCAATATTATTATTATTAATATTATTATTATTATTATTATTATTATTATATATTATTATTATTATTATTTATTATTATTATTATTATTATTATTATTATTATTATTATTATTATTATTATTATTATTATTATTATTATTATTATTATTATTATTATTATTAATTATTTTATTTTTTAACATGATTACTTTTTAAATTTTTATTTGTAGTAGAAATACTAGTAGTAGTAGTACTAGTATTTTTTTTGTTCTTGTTGTTATTGTTAAAGCATCGTTAACAAGATCTAAACTTTTATATATCAAGTAATATATTCTGTCAACAGTCACAGTTATTAACTTTGTTGACTCTCTTTGTAACTGACTTTAAATAAAATAAAATAAAAAAGAAAATTCTTGTTTTAACAGTCATTTGAAATATAAATTTTAGGATTTATAAAATCTAAAAAGAAATTTTGTTTGGGAGCAAAATTGAGAGAACGTTTTGCTTTGTTCCTCATTAGAATTGAAACTTACAGATAGGAAGAACTGATATTAGGAAGAATTGATATTAGGAAGAAATTTTGAATTGAATTTCCATCTGTATCTCGCTAACATTGTTTTGGTTTTCTAATGATTTCCATTAAATTTTACTTCATTATATTAACTCAAATATATGAAGAGATAATTATTCGCAAAAATTTCCTGAAAATATTCTTCATTCAATCATCAGTTTGATTATTTCATCACAATATTCTACAATACATTTTATCAAGTAGCACAGAAATCTTAAACCCGATCAGTTTTGTTTTCTATAAATATCGATACAATATTTTATGGTCTGATTAATTAAATCTTAACAAATTCCTCAAAATTAAAACCACTCAGTTGATCAATGAAATAAAAACTGTACAACTAACAGCAAAAATATTCTCAAGACTTTCAATACTGAAGAAAGAATCATAGAATCGCAATAGCCAACAGGAGACTCGTGTTTGAACTTTACTCTTAGGGTAAAATCTTTCAATGAGAAAAGTACATGCAAAATATTATCAGTTTCAGTACTATGAAGCTAAAAGAAAAATTACAGTTGCTTATTTTTCAGAGGTTGGGATTATATATATATATATATATATATATATATATATATATATATATTATATATATATATATATATATATATATATATATATATATATATATATATATATATATATATATATATATATATATATATATATATATATGAGTATGTGTATGTGCGTGTGTGTATCAAGTTTAGAATAGATAATGTCTAAAAAGAGAAAACACTAAAACCCAATATGGGATTTCATATGAAGAAGAATATAAATTGAAAGAGGATGTATTTATGCTGTCATATAAATTCATAGAATGAAAGTAAAAATCATCGATTAACTTTACACACATACACGAATAAACATTCACTCATATAAACCAAACCTACACGAAAATGCACACACACAAACATGTACAGTCGTCAACAGAAGTTCGTTCCTATTAAGCTGGAAATAATATTTATATAAAATGAAAGATCATTTCAGGTTCAGTCAATCACAGTTCAATTAAGCTCCGCTGAATGTTTTTATTTTATTTTTATTCAAAATAGAGCTTTTATGAAATGATCTCCATTTTATATAAATATATATTTCCAGCCTAATAGGAACGAACTTCTGTTGACGACTGTACATACTCAAATATCTAAACCAATAATTTTAAATGAAATTGGGATATATATATATATATATATATATATATATATATATATATATATATATATATATATTATATATATATATATATATATATTAGTTGTTTATCTCTTTGAAATAGAACTATATTATATATATTATATATATATATAATATATATAAATATATTAATATATTATATATATATATATATATATATATATATATATATATATATATATATATATATATATATATATATATATATATATATATATATATATATATATATATATATATATATA
>SEYY01002067.1:92500-100000 GCA_009176605.1 Armadillidium nasatum | reverse complement strand
AAAATTGATACCGTTTAAGGATGTTAAGTAAATATTACTAACCAATCATAATCATTAGATATATATATATATATATATATATATATATAATATATATATATATATATATATATATATATATAATCATTAGTCTATATTAATTATATATATAAAAAAAAAATTTCTCTTTGCTTTTAAAGATATTAATTCCTTCAGTCAATGAACCTTATTATATTAATTGTAACTTTGTAGTTACTTTGGGAATTAACTTTTCTTGATTTGAAGTAAAATACGAGACTGGATCAAAGGATCTTTTTCTTTCATTCGCTTACATAAGATGAACATCTAAAATGGGAATGAAAAGATTAAAAAATTCTGTAATAAATAGTTTTTTTTTTCTCCTGAAGTAATGAAGTTTTGGAAGGAAATCTTGTAGGTTCTAGAAAATCTTATTTCTTGGAAATCTTATAATTTCTAGAAAAATCGATAATTTCTGGAAAATCTAATAAATTACAGAAAATCTCTTAATTTCTAGAAAAACTTATAATTTACTGAAATCTCTTAATTTTTAGAAAATCTTATAACTAGAAAATCTTATAATTTCTCGAAAATTCGATAATTTCCCTAAAAATCTTTTAAATTACAGAAAATCTTATTAACTTCTACAATAAATACGATTTTTGAAGTAATGAAGTTTTGGAAGGAAATCTTGTAGGTTCTAGAAAATCTTTTAATTTCTAGAAAATTCGATAATTTCATAAAATACTTATAATTTTCAGAAAATTTTATAGCTTCTACAGTATAAGATATTTGAAATCACATAATTTCTCTAAAATCTTGTAATATCTATAAAATCTTATAATTTACATAAATCTCTTAATTTTTAGAATCTCTTAATTTTTAGAAAATCTTATAACTAGAAAATCTTATAATTTCTCGAAAATTCGATAATTTCCTAAAACTTTTATAATTTACAGAAAATCATATAACTTCAACAAAATAAGATTTTTTAAAAATCACATAACTTCTCGAAAATCTTGTAATATCAAGAATATAATATTTCTTTAAAAATCTTATCATTCACAGAACAGTGATTTCTTATTCGAGTTGAATTGAATCTTTTATTAAGTATTAAATATTTGAAAATGGAAGGAAGCTATTTGACTACGAATTTGGCGACGTTCTGAAACGAGCGAAGTAAAGCCCAACAGGTGGTCGAAAACCAGCCTCGAATTAACATCACCATCAGTGTCAACTTATATATGAAAATCCCTTTTGGGGAAAACTTTCAAATGAGATTAGCATATATATATATATATATATATATATATATATATATATATATATATATATATATATATATATATATATATATATATATATATATATATATATATATAATATATTATATATATATATATATATATATATATATATATATATATATATATATATATATATATATATATATATATATATATATATATATATATATATATATTATATATATATATATATATATATATATATATATATATATATATATATATATATATATATATATATATATATATATATATATATATATATATATATATATATATATATATATATATATATATATATATATATATATATATATATATATATATATATATATATATATATATATATATATATATATATATATATATATATATATATATATATATATATATATATATATATATATATATATATATATATATATATATATATATATGAAAGGTTTTATGTACTTTTGCATGCAATTCATATTATATTGCATAACAGTTTTTTGTGTTCCTCTTTGTACTGAGTTTATTTCTTGTTTCTTTTTTTAAGTACGTTGTAAAAGTTTTACATTCCCCTAAATGCTTTAAAAAATGTTCTTAAAACTCTTAAGAAACGCTATCAGACTTGTATTTGTGTGTAAAAAATGAGAATAAAATGATTTTTTTAAAAGCATTTAAAAATATGACGTCACGTAATGGGGCGTGGCTTAACGTAAAGCGTGACATTGACGTGAATTTTTTAAAAAAAATGAAATACTTTGCAAGAAAATGTTTTTACTCGTATATATATATATATATATATATATATATATATATATATATATATATATATATATATATATATATATATATATATATATATATATATATATATATATATATATATATATATTTTTTTTTAGTGGTGGGCCGCATATCCTATTAATATCGTATAAAGTTCTGTAGGTCTTTTTTTTCTTAACTAATGTTAATGGTTTTAACTTGTATCCTAATAAATTTTTGGAGCACGATGAAGAGTTAAAAATATAAAAAAATAAAAGAAAGGTTAAAAAAAATTTAAAAAAAAAAAATAATCTGAAGTTTAAATCTAGTCCATCCCTAATATATATATATATATATATATATATATATATATATATATATATATATATATATATATATATATATATATATATATATATATATATATATATATATATATATATATATATATATATATATATATACGCCCGATGATAATACGAATGTTAAATAACCTGTTATTATTATTTATTCATTTATTTAGTTTTTTCCAAAAAAGGTTTTCATTATTTCGATGCATTTCAACATTGCTCCCATTTCACCTTGTATAAAGTTTTTAAAAAAATATTCAGTTTCGATCTTCTAATTCCCTGTCCTATCTTCGTTTGAATAAACTGATCCCCAACACATAGCTTTTGTAGAAAGTTGCCATAAAAAGTACAAAAGTTGCTATAAAATGCACAAAAGTTGCCATAAAAAAATACAGAAAGCAGCTACACTTTTTGACACTTTACAACTAATGGAAAGTTAAATTTTTTATGATGTTGATTTGATGAAAATTTTTGGCTACTTTTGCGAGAAAGTTTAGCTAACGATATTCTCGGTTATTATATATATATATATATATATATATATATATATATATATATATATATATATATATATATATATATATTATATATATATATATATATATATATATATATATATATATATATATATATATATATATATCCTCTCCCAGGAAGGGTTTTCACCCTGTCAGTGGAACCAGCATCTTTCCCCATCTGCTTTTAGAAGTTCTCCCAGAGCCCTCTAAAAAATCATGTTTTTCGGCTCGTTGGTCTCAATGCAGGTCCATGAGTCTTATCCAGACTCTCAGGTAGGGTTTTCACCCTTTCAGTAGGACCAGCATCGTTTTCAAACTAGCCTCTAAACACTTTCTCCCAGAGGTCTTCAGAAGACTGTGCTTCTCAGAGCTATGGTTTCCAATGCTGGTTCTCGAGTTGTTACAAGCCGTTGGCAGAGTAATCACAAGGCCGGGTGGCTAGTCCTATCGTCCTTGTATTTAATTCTCCATGATCCGATCCTCTCGTCGATTTTCAAACTCACCCACATACATATATATATATATATATATATATATATATATATATATATATATATATATATATATATATATATATATATATATATATATATATATATATATATATATTTAAATATATACTTTATTATTATTATTATATATATATATATATATATATATATATATATATATATATATATATATATATATATATATATATATATATATATATATATATATATATATATATATATATATATATATATATATATAATTTAAAATATTTACTTTTAAATTTTTGTTTTTTATATCGATTCGTGTCTACACATAGTCTGACAATAATATTAACTGTATTACAAATTATTCAAACAAATTTTGACACAAAATAATATTTAAGATCTGAATTGGAGTCAATATGGATTTAGAGACTGAAAATTAGTCGTTACTTCATAATTCATAAAGCCAAAATTTTAAAGATATATATATATATCTATATATATATATATATATATATATATATATATATATATATATATATATATATATATATATATATATAATATATATATATATATATATATCCCACGTACGGTTGCAGGATTATTAATAATTTCTGCAGCCGACACCACCCTGCATCATGCTGGATATGGCGTACAGTGGTATATATATATATATATATATATATATATATATATATATATATATATATATATATATATATATATATATATATATATATATATATATATATATATATATATATATATATATATATATATATATATATATATAGTGGTAATATCAAATTATAAATTGATGATAAATTTTCTTTTACATATATGTTGTAGGGTTTCTTTAAAGTCATCGAAATGCATCCCATGCTTCCGTGTTCTTAATTTATTGTGCTTTTATTTTCTCTTCGCACAATATTGATTTTTTTTTTTTTTTTTTCCCCTTTTTCAGGACGTCGATTTTATTGTAGGTTTTATCTTCTGAATGAAAATTATTTTTATTTTATTTATTTTTTATTATTATTATATTTTTTTGTATATATATATATATATATATATATATATATATATATATATATATATATATATATATATATATATATATATATATATATATATATATATATATATATATATATATATATATATATATATATATATATATTAGTGATGATGAGGCGAATGTCATTTTTTCCATTTACGAATGCGGATATAGAATTTTCGTCAAGTGCGGATGCATATGTTGAATTTTCGAAATTGCGGATGCGGATGTTGAATTTTCGAAAGTGCAGATTCGGAATGTTAATTTTGATTAGGATGTGTATGCCATACTATATATATATATATATATATATATATATATATATATATATATATATATATATATATATATATATATATATATATATATATATATATATATATATATATATATATATATATATAAAGTTGAGATAGCTTCTTTCCTAGTGAATCTTAATATAACAAGAAAGGTTAAAGCCAATATCAAGGATTTCCTTATACTCATTTAAAACAATGTCAACGCTTCACACCGTATCTCGGTCCGTCTTCAGCACAAACTAAATTTTGCGAATCTATTTTAAAATACAATCAAAATATAAACTCAGTAATTATATATAAGATATTTAAAATAATAATAATTGCAAGAAAATAATAAAAAATAAGTAATAATATATCTATTGAAATAACATTAAAAAAAAAGGCGGGACTATTTTCTGAAAAATGACTTGATTATTGGGTGAAAAGAACAATAGAAGAAGCTTGATCAGTTAAGGATAGGGAATGAGATTTTATATATAAAATTTCAAAATCCTACGTCAAGAAGGGAATATTCATGTTGAAGAAGAGAGAAATTAGAAAGAAGAAAAGGGTGGGTATCTCCATGGTCTTTTACTGGCAGAGTGTACAGGAGAGCAATGAGGAATTTCTGTTCTAAAGAAAACTCCTCTATGCTTATTAATACTGACTTTTGATTGCAGACCAGTTTAGCCTTCATACACCGCATTACAGCTAGCAAATTTAAATAAATAAATTAATAAGGATCTGAGAAGCATTGGGTTAGACTCCTTGTGTCTGAAGAAAGTGTGAATTGAGAGGGAGTTAAAATTTATAAGAATGAACTGGCATTGGGGGAATGTAGCGTGAACAAAAGTTCGTTCCTATTAGGCTGGAAATAAATATTTATATAAAATGGGGATCATTTCAGGTTCAGCCAAAAACAGTTCAATTAAGCCCCTCTCAATGTTTTCATTTTTTTTTATTCAAAATAGAGCTTTTATGAAATGATTTCCATTTTATATAAATATTTATTTCCAGCCTAATAGGAACGGAATGTAGCTTCAAGTATAGTAAGAATATTTTTATTAAGTCGAGATGAAAGTGACCCTATGTACGGAAGTTTTAAGTATATTTTTTGTTTGGGTTCAGTAGGAAAATGAAGAGTGGGTCTGAAGATATTATTAGTGAGATACTCGTTAATACTTTTCTCCACTTGGAACTTTGGGAATAAATTAAAATGGAAAAGTATTTTAATATATTCCATCTCTGTATAGATATATATATATATATATATATATATATATATATATATATATATATATATATATATATATATATATATATATATATATATATATATATATATATATATATATATATATATATAATCAGTCATGAATCGCTTGTCAGATTTTCACATTTGCTGATGTGGATGCGGATATTGAATTTTCGTCAAGTGTGGATTCGGATTCGGATGCGGATGTATAATTTTCACAAGTGCGGATGTATAATTCTCGCAAGTGTGAATGCGGATGTTAATTTTGATGAGGATGCTCCGCGGATGCCATCACCATATATATATATATATATATATATATATATATATATATATATATATATATATATATATATATATATATATATATATATATATATATATATATATATATATGAACACCAGGGTGCTGTGTCAAAGGAAATTTTTTTTTGTATAGAACAGGATTTTTTTGTAAGGGCGCTCACGTGTGTGTGTGTGTGTGTGTGTAGCTGAATCCCCAGAGCTGACCCATAAAAAAACTTCAATCTCCGAAGCCCTGCTTAAAATGAATATTAAATGGACATTTTTTGAAAAATAAGAAATAACGATGTTGGAAAGCTAAGTAGATGATTTTCTTAATGTATTTAACCACTTCTAACTTCATTTTAATGTATTTAACCAACCCTCACCTTTTCGAGAGGTATTTAACTACTAGAAATTTTTTTTTCAGGCATTTAGCTACTTTTATTTTATTTTTCAGATATCTAGCACCTTCTATTTTCTTTTTCAATTATCTAAGAAGTCATATATATATATATATTATATATATATATATATATATATATATATATATATATATATATATATATATATATATATATATATATATATATATATCGATTTTGAATATATAAAAGAACCTAGCCATTCTTTATTATTTTTTCAAAAAAATATTTGTGTATAACTGGAAAATCCAGATTCGGCATCCCCGTTTCTCTCCTCCTCTAATTCGCATCACGTTCAGCCTCTTCTGAATTGAGTAGATAAGAGATAAAAAAAAGAAGAACAAACGATCTGTCTTTCTTTCTATCTCTCTATCTCTCTCAATTTCTTTGTCTGTTACCTATTTTGTTTCTATTTCCTCTGCCTTTTCTTTGTCCCCTTTGCTTCTATCTTTCTTTCTCATATATTCCTGTCTATCATTCGTCTTCCCTTTTTCCCGCTAATCAATCTTACTATGTTGGATTAATATTCAAATGATTTCGTAGTTTAGAAGAACGTATATACGTCCAAGCGAGAGACGAATACCTTTTGCATTTGTAGCGCATTCAATCAAGAGATGTCATTTTAATTAAACTGATAATGGGTTATGCTATTTCGGGTCGCGAGCGTCGCATTCCGAGGTAAACCGACAATTACGCCTCGATCTGCATTTGCATTGGAAGGAAAGGTTTTCGCACGCCCGCGTTCTTCGTTCTAATTGAATGAAAATAAGCGTCACGACGAATAAAGCTGGGTATACGAAAGACA
>SEYY01002067.1:77500-85000 GCA_009176605.1 Armadillidium nasatum | reverse complement strand
GAGTGACTAAATATTACTAGTCAGTTTGAAAAGTATAATATATCGATTATAGTGTAATATATCGATATATCGATTTAAATTTTATTTTATTATCACTCACGGTTCATAAAAATTTCGTTAGGTTAATATGTCTTTTAAATAAAGCTAAACTATCTTCATATGTCCTTTAGATGACTAAATATTACCAGTCAATTTGAAAAATATAATATATCGATTATAGAAAAGTATTATCGATTATCACTCACGGTTCATAAAAATTTCGTTAGGTTAATATGTCTTTTAAATAAAGCTAAACTATCTTCATATGTCCTTTAGATGACTAAATATTACCAGTCAATTTGAAAAATATAATATATCGAATATAGAAAAGTATATCGATATATAATGCTTTTCAAATAGGTTAATAATATGTCATTTAAATAAAGCTAAACTATCTTCATATGTCCTTTAGATGACTAAATATTACTAGTCAATTTGAAAAGTATAATATATATCGATTATAGAAAAATATATGGATATATCGATATAAATTTTTATTTCATTATCATTCACGGTTCATATAAATTCCGTTAGGTTAGGTTAGTTTGTTATTCTAAGTTAGGTAAGGTTGGTTAAATATATAAAAAATTTATATTTATTTGCGATAAAAAGACAAATAAAAGTTGAAACGTGTTGTTAATAAGCTCCAATTAATTAATTAGATTTATATTTGCTTAGATTATAATTATAATAGTAATTGATCATTTAATAATTAATTAAATGATTAATTACATTTAATAATTAATTAAATGATGAGACTTTTTGCTCAGATTTTTATAATTATAGTATTAATAATTAATTAAACTTTCAGTTTGAGCATGGTGATTACAATCAAAATTCTAATTACTAATTAATTAATTAATTAGTATTTATTTATTTATTCATTTGCTCGGAATATATAATTTTAATTTTTATATTAGGGTTTCTTATGAGTGTTATCAGTATTACCTATTGTAATTATAATAATTATAAAATTAGGTTTATATTGAACGTGTAGTAATAAGTCATATAACCATCATGAAAAAAAAATTAGAAAATGGACCTAATTCAAATTATATTTAAGGCTCATTTTTGAATTTTTTTGGTACGTATGGAATGAAAGACTTGTATTTTTGAATTAATGTTCTAGTTTGATACCAATTAATTAGATTGAATGTATTCCTTATTCTTAAAAGCTAAAATGATAAAAATAATTTTTATAATTGTTAGTTTGTTTTGATTTCAACTTTAAGTATACGTAGCAATACATATGTTTTAACCGAGTATAATCTTTGTGGGGTAAAGATTCCGGGTTTCGATTAATATGTTGGAATTTTTAGAGAAATATGAAAGCGAAGCTACAGAGCAGGTGAATAATAAATTTATTTATTTATTTATCATTATTATTACCATTTTGAATATATCAACTCCTACTCTGTTGATTTAGAATATCTGACTTTGACACCAGCAGAAAAGACCGTTAGGGACAGGTTGCCAGATTTTCGAAATCTGGCACCAGCCGAAAGTGATCCCTATACTAGTACTGACACCATCATTTCTAAAATAATGCGGATCCTGTTGCAGACACCCTCACCCCTAAATTTCCTTTATTTTTATTGTAAAAATTCTAGCTCCATCTGCACCCTAAAAATTATTTCTTTCCTCTGTCTGCGACAATTATTCAGAATCCTAAAGGCTGATTCCTTTCTCTGAAAATGATTTTGGTGCATTTTATTTTATTCTTTATTCTTCGTCCGCATCCGAAAGAGAGAGTTTGGTTTACTACTCCGAAACGTTATGCGATTTCCCTATTTTTAACTCTAGTACTATTTAATATCATTTTAACTCCTTGTTATAATGTTTTAACTTTTTACTTTTTATTGTTTTAATTAAGTGGTTTATAAATATTTTTTTGATATTTTAGCTATTTGATATATATATATATATATATATATATATATATATATATATATATATATATATATATATATATATATATATATATATATATATATATATATATATATATATATATATATATATATATATATATATATTAACGTATTCTTGCGAGTTAATATTTATATTACATAAATTAGTTAATACTAATTAACTAAAATAAACTTTTTGTAATTTATTAATAAATGTTTATAATTGAAAAACATGGTAAAATTTTTTCTGTTTTTTTTTTCAATTGCAAATATGTGTGTATTTTTATACACATTTTCTGGGATACTGATATGATATCATACAATATCAAACGCCTCTAGTAAGTATCGTTTTTATATACGCATCTTAACCAGATAGATAGTTCATATCTACTGCGCTGATAAAATGATAATGATAAAAAGGATGATGTTTTTAACGTTCTGTGATGATAATATGATGAAGATGTTTCTAACGTTCTGTGATAATAAAATGATTATGATGATGATGATGAGGGTATTTCTAACCTTCTGTGATGATAGGATAATGATGTTTCTAATGTTCTGTGATAATAAAATGATGATGATGATAAGGAGGATGTTTCTAACGTTCTGTGATGATACGATGATGTTTCTAACATTCTGTGATGATAAAATGACGATAATGTATCTAACCATTCCAAAGTATTTTTGCTTATATTAACGAGAAAATAAAGTTTTTTTTTCCAGCCCTTTTTTGATTTTCTCCACTTCGCCTTTGCGTTAAAATTGACATTTCGTTTCTGTTAATACGATATTCATTTTCTTCACTTACGCAAACACTCACCAAAAACCATTTCCGTGGTTTGTATTCTTAATTGATTGCCAATATTCCACTCCATTTTGGGCTTTGGTGCGTTCCATTGATTTTCTCTTAGTTGTCACCTTCAGATAACGCGTTTATCCTTGTTTAGTGAACTTGTTAAAATCGTATTTACGAAGCAAGTTTAGGACTACAAACTTGCGTACAAGTTAACTCATTACCTTCATAACAGGAAGGAAATGTAATACAAGTAGAATGGCATTCTCTTTCCATTGAATTATGGATGCTCGTTGTTTTGCAAAGGGGAAACAATATTGAAGATTTATTATTCCTTGGGGTATATATATATATATATATATATATATATATATATATATATATATATATATATATATATATATATATATATATATATATATATATATATATATATATATATATATATATATATATATATATATATATATCACCACTACGGACAGAGCCCTATATAAATTATATATATATATATATATATATATATATATATATATATATATATATATATATATATATATATATATATATATATATATATATATATATATATATATATATATATATATATATATATATATATATATATATATATATATATATATAATATATATAGCCCACCGTGAATTATATAATGTATATATACATATATATATATATATATATATATATATATATATATATATATATATATATATATATATATATATATATATATATATATATATATATATATATATATATATATATATTTATTCTAATTATTATTTAAAAAAACTGATTTTTTATACATAACTTATGATGCTTTAAATTTTTTTAGCGTTTTCATGTACCGTGCAATGTTTGCAGTGATTTACATAAACTCATTTTTGGGTGTTTTTACCACCAAAAATTTTAGTCATTTTCCTTTTATAAAACCTATAAATTACGCTTCCTCATACATGGGAGCAATGCATGCATCCTCATATATATATATATATATATATATATATATATATATATATATATATATATATATATATATATATATATATATATATATATATATATATATATATATATATATATATATATATATATATATATAATCGGTTTGCCCAAGTTTCTCTTTTGGCTCTTTTGTATTTACATTGACAAAAAGATATCGAACGTATTGTTGTTGTTGTTGCTGTTATTGTTGTTTATTTGTTTGTTTGTTTGTTTTTAAATTGATAAATAATACCAACTTTTCTTCTTGAGTATTATAAAACAGTAGACTTAATTGACAATTTGTTCGTGATTGTCATTCTGTAGAACGATGCAGTTGATGTTAATGGATGTAGGCGAGTGTCTTGAATGAAATTTTAAAACTATATTCAGCTCCTTAAGAATATGTCTTAATTTTCAATTAAAATAATACGAAAATAATAAAAATTTTGAAAAGAATAATATTAAAGGTGTATATCAAATATTATATTTTATTTTTTTAATTTATATTTTTTATTTTTTTATTTATATTATTATATATATATATATATATATATATATATATATATATATATATATATATATATATATATATATATATATATATATATATATATATATATATATATATATATATATATATATATATATATATATATATATATATATATTTATATAGTTATATATATATATATATATATATATATATATATATATATATATATATATATATATATATATATATATATATATATATATATATATATATATATATATATATATATATATATATATACACACACACACACACACACACAATTTATCAAAACTCAAGGGGGGCTGAGACCTTTGTACCATGCACTTTCCTTATTCTCTACAATACATGAAAGAGAAGTATCATAGTTTTATAAGAAAGTAATAATTTATTTTAATGTATTAGTTTGTTACCATGAAACATTTCTTATGGGTTAGACCACATATTATTAGACCTTATTTATTGAATATCATTACGGAATCTTTGAGTAGCAACGACAGGTCAGCTGTGATTTAAATGGCTTAATAGATTGCAAGCCCTTTAAATAAAATTTCTTCATCATTTTTTGTTTGAAACAAGTTTAATTAATTAGAAAAATAAAATTTTCGTAGTTTTTAGTATTAAATCTACGGTATATTATATTTAGTCTATCAAAAACTTTGTTTAAAATAATTAACATTCTCAGAACAAACAAGCGACATACATACATAATACAATACATACATACATACATGCACACATACACACTTTTTTGATTAAGATCCAGTAGCTCTTGAGGGATTCTTTAAACCAGGCAAGAAAAACATACCATCCTTCTCTATTTGTCTGGACGTGCGAATAATGACATGAAAATGATTAGTCTATAAAAGCATTATATACCTTTAGTCCTCTCTGTTGTTCTAATATATATATATATATATATATATATATATATATATATATATATATATATATATATATATATATATATATATATATATATATATATATATATATATATATATATATATATATATATATATATATATATATATATATATATATATATATATATATATATATATATATATATATATATATATA
Organism: Armadillidium nasatum; assembly: GCA_009176605.1. NCBI lineage: Eukaryota > Metazoa > Arthropoda > Malacostraca > Isopoda > Armadillidiidae > Armadillidium > Armadillidium nasatum. Next base: position 79,635 of record SEYY01002067.1, on the reverse strand, counting down.
TATATATATATATATATATATATATATATATATATATATATATATATATATATATATATATATATATATATATATATATATATATATATATATATATATATATATATATATATATATATATATATATATATGATTTGTTTACACTGCAAACAAAGTGAAAGAATATGTGAGATACAAGTTAATAAAAATCTTTTTTTCTGATATTGTTCTCTCTCTGATGATGTAACATCATTAATTTTTAATTGAACCTTTTGTTTATTTAGTTTTATCCTGTTTGAAGAATGGGTATTAGGGGGAGGGAGATCGACCCCCCCTCGATCTAATCCTCTTAACCCCTTCCCCCATTTTAGGGATAGATTTTGACTTAATTCAGTTTTGGCCCAATTTTTATTCTTGTCTCATCTGCTGTGTTGGAGTTTTTTTAAAGCCTTTTTTATTATGGCAATTATTTAAGAGAATTTTTATTTTTTTTATTTTTTTTTATTTTTTATTTAAAAAAAATATTTTTTTTAAAATATTTTTGTTTTTTTTTATTTTTTAAGTTTTTTTTTTAATTTTTTTTTTTACTTTTTTTTAATATTTTTTTCTTATTTTTTATTTTTACTTTTTGTTGATATTTTTTTTATTTTTTCATTTCTTTTTGTGATATTTTTTATTTTTACTTTTTTTTTTATTTTTTATTTTTTGATTTCTCTATTGTGTTGCTTATTTTTGTTCTTGATAAAAATCTGAAAGGAAAAAAAAAAAAAAAAAAAGCTCAACAAGAGAAATAATTGATTCAGTTTTTTACCAAAAAAAGCATTTTGCGATTTTGGGAAGTAGAAAAAAAACGTAAAAATATATGTGCGTACATACGTGCCTGTGTGCGTGTGTGTATATCTGTGTGCATGTAAGATATAGAAATAGAGAATTTTAATTAATAATTAAATCGCTTGGAGAAATTTTGGACTTAAGTGATGAAAAATACTCTGAAATTAAAAAAAAAACAACCTTTTTTAATTGTATTATTATTATTATTATTATTATTATTATTATTATTATTATTATTATTATTATTATTATTATTATTATACTCTGTACTTTATTATACTATTATACTTATTTGTACACTCTTTCCTTTACCGGAATAAACGTTTTTTGATTAAAATTATTATTACTTGTGCAGAGAGCATTACCGAGGTGATTATCTCTTGCATGAGGCGTACATTCCATATTCTTCCCCTTCTACTAAGCCTAACAAACCTGTGTTTAACTCTGCTTGTTCTCCTGCTATTCGCAGCAGGGATACTGCCTTGAGGTATTACCGTCGTTTTCAAACTCAAGAAACTCACGCAACTTATATTTCATCCCGGAATCGAGCAAAATCTATCCTCGCAACACAAAAACTCTTTTCGTCGTAGAAAATGCAATAATCTCTCTGGTTCCTCTTCATGGCCTTTCTGGTATTTTGCAAAAAATTACAACTCTAATTTTGCTTCTTCCTCTTTCCCTCATCTAGTATCTCCTCTAATTCAACTTTAGACGATTCCGAAGCTATTACACCTTCTTCAACTCATTCATGCTTAAAATTGTAATTTCTTCCAAAACTGTCATTTCTGCTCTCTCTGAGCTCAGTACTAAGAAGGCGTACATTACTGATGGTATTCCTCCTGTGGTTCTCAAAACTTGTGCTTTCGAGCTTGCATTCTGCCTTGGTAAATTATTTTTCCTCTGTCTTTCTACTTCAACCTCCCCCCTCGTGCGCTCATTCAGCCTGTGCCGAAGAAGGAGGACCCTACTGAACCCTCCAACTACCTTCCCATTTCTTTAAACTTTGTTCTTTCTAAAGTTTTCGAATCTACCCTTAACAGGAAGACTTGGGAACACCTCAGTTCTTCTAATCTTATCTCTGATCGCCAGTATGGCTTTCGTAAGAAACGCTTTACTGGTGATCTTTCCCTTCACTCTTGACTCTTGGTCCTCCGCCCTTCGGCATTTCTTTTGATGTCTCGCTGGATATATTATCAAAAGCCTTCGATAAAATCTGGCACAAAGCTTTGCTTTCTAAACTTCCATCTTTCGGAATCTATTCTTCTCTCTGTAGTCTTCTCTCAGAATTTCTTTCCAGTCGTTTTATAGCAGCTGTTGTAGACGGC